>JAKCPI010005456.1:0-34107 GCA_023213315.1 Euborellia annulipes | reverse complement strand
CAAAAATCTGATCTCACTAGACATTTACGTATTCATTCAGGGCAGAAGCCATTCAAGTGTGAAATATGTTCCAAACAATTTACTCGAAAGTCTGATCTCACTAGACATTTACGTATTCATTCAGGGAAGAAGCCATTCAAGTGTGAAATATGTTCAAAACAATTTAATCACAAATCTAATCTCACTAAACATTTACTTATTCATTCAGGGCAGAAGCCATTCAAGTGTGAAACATGTTCAAAACAATTTAATGACAAATCTCATCTTACTAGACATTTACGTATTCATTCAGGGCAGAAGCCATTCAAGTGTGAAATATGTTCAAAACAATTTACTCAAAAATCTACTCTCACTACCCATTTACGTATTCATTCAGGCCAGAAACCATTCAAGTGTGAAATATGTTCAAAACAATTTACTCTAAAAGGTATTCTCACTAGCCATTTACTTATTCATTCTGGGCAGAAGCCATTCAAGTGTGAAACATGTTCACAACAATTTAATCACAAATCTCATCTTACTAGACATTTACGTATTCATTCAGGGCAGAAGCCATTCAAGTGTGAAATATGTTCAAAACAATTTACTCAAAAATCTACTCTCACTACCCATTTACGTATTCATTCAGGCCAGAAACCATTCAAGTGTGAAATATGTTTAAAACAATTTACTAACAATTCTACTCTCACTGCGCATTTACGTATTCATTCAGGCCAGAAACCATTCAAGTGTGAAATATGTTCAAAACAATTTATTCAAAAATCTGATCTCACTAAACATTTACGTATTCATTCAGGGCAGAAGCCATTTAAGTGTGAAATATGTTCAAAACAATTTAATGACAAATCTAATCTCATTAAACATTCACGTATTCATTCAGGGAAAAAGCCATTCAAGTGTGAAATATGTTCAAAACAATTTAATCTGAAATCTACTCTCACTACCCATTTACGTATTCATTCAGGGAAAAAGCCATTCAAGTGTGAAATATGTTCAAAACAATTTAATCACAAATCTGATCTCACTAGACATTTACGTATTCATTCAGGGCAGAAGCCATTCAAGTGTGAAACATGTTCAAAACAATTTAATGACAAATCTCATCTTACTAGACATTTACGTATTCATTCAGGGCAGAAGCCATTCAAGTGTGAAATATGTTCAAAACAATTTACTCAAAAATCTACTCTCACTACCCATTTACGTATTCATTCAGGCCAGAAACCATTCAAGTGTGAAATATGTTCAAAACAATTTACTCTAAAAGGTATTCTCACTAGCCATTTACTTATTCATTCTGGGCAGAAGCCATTCAAGTGTGAAACATGTTCAAAACAATTTAATCACAAATCTCATCTTACTAGACATTTACGTATTCATTCAGGGCAGAAGCCATTCAAGTGTGAAATATGTTCAAAACAATTTACTCAAAAATCTACTCTCACTGCGCATTTACGTATTCATTCAGGCCAGAAACCATTCAAGTGTGAAATATGTTCAAAACAATTTATTCAAAAATCTGATCTCACTAAACATTTACGTATTCATTCAGGGCAGAAGCCATTTAAGTGTGAAATATGTTCAAAACAATTTAATGACAAATCTGATCTCATTAAACATTCACGTATTCATTCAGGGAAAAAGCCATTCAAGTGTGAAATATGTTCAAAACAATTTAATCTGAAATCTACTCTCACTACCCATTTACGTATTCATTCAGGGAAAAAGCCATTCAAGTGTGAAATATGTTCAAAACAATTTAATCACAAATCTGATCTCACTAGACATTTACGTATTCATTCAGGCCAGAAACCATACCCATAATCTAATCTCACTAAACATTTACGTATTCATTCTAGATAAAATGCATTCAAATGCAAAGAGTAGAGAGAGAAAAAAATGTCTTTTGACTTTTGTCAATTTTGAGACTTTTCTGACTTTTTTGCCACTCGGAGACTTTTTTTTTGAAAAATATGTCTTTTATGTCCGATTTGTTACGAATATTTACTTTTTCTTACCTCTATATATGTTAATATATAGAGAGAGGAACTATTGGGTTCAAGTAAAAAATTCGATGTCGAGATTTTGATCGAGATACACGTTTTGAGGTCCCCTGAATTCAAAAAAATGGGTTTCGCGACATATTGAAATTTGAATGTATTGTACTGTCGCAAACTAAATATATCTCGAAACAAAAAAACCCGATGTGACAATCCTGTGTGCTATGCGTTCAGTCACATCAGGTTTTTTAATATAATATGCTTTTTTTTGTTTTACATTTCTTTAAGGCCTTTTTCGGCATCCGATGTCGATTAGATCTTGTCCCTATTTAATTCAATTTATTTGTATCCATTTCATTTGAAAAACATTTTGATGCTAACCCTTCAACTTTCGCTCCAGAAGCTACCTAGTCATAGCTCCAGAGTGAAACAACCTGAGATAAGAAAAACAAATTGTTTATCTCTCTATTGTCGTCCCCTTGATCTCATACTTTGATGCACCCAGCAAATGACTCACAAGCAGCTCTGGAGTGAACATTTCCCTATCTTCAGAAAAATTTAATAATATAATGAAATCTTATATCTTTATATATGGACCATGTTATGCAATGGTGTGCCAAAGACGTGTATATCCATCAAAATCTTGACATTGAATTTTTGACATGAATCCAATCCTTTCTCTCTATACATATATATTTATACATATATACATAGTTAAGAGAAAGTAAAAAGAATAGAGGAGTAATAGACCCTTTTGCTGTCCCCAGGCGGTACCCTCGCTTGAACTCAAGAGCCTTTCTTTTAACATCTGAGCACATGCATATCCTAAATTGGCAGCATGGCGAGCAATGGGGCCCAGGGGGCTCAGCCTATATAAGTACGAATGTAGTCATCAAGGGACAATACGGGGAGGAGATTCAAATGTTGGCAGGCTAGTCTGACAGCCGTAGAGCACTAAAGATATAGGTATTCTCATCCGCCATTTTTGGCCCTTTGGCGAGCAGAAACAGCAGAAAGCATCTGATAACCAAGATTAGTAGGCTCTGTCTAATTAATTTTAAGGTTCTTAGATGATTATTTTATTTAAGAATATATCATTAATCACTTAGCTAGCTTATTTCTTATTTAAGTTCCTTTTTTTAAATCATAATTTATATACTTTCATTGATAATAAAAGTCTTGTAAACTATTCCAAAACTTAACCTCAATACTTATTATTCTAAACGATGCCCTGTTGTGCTGTTATTAATTTCAAATAAGCATAAATAGAGAGAAAAATAAACACACTACATAAGAAATCTATTTTTTTTTCTATCCATTTCACTGAGTGAGTTCTTTAGTTTAATTTACCGCCTTCGGCGGGCTTCGCGTCTAGCCAGGGGGGCTACTCCCCCTGGACCCCCGCCAGCTGGCTCGGGACCGCCTGCGGCGGACCCTCGCCTTTTCTTAATTATGAGAAACCTGCTGCTGTCTAGACAGGGGGGCTATGCAGCGCTCTCTGGTGGGAGAGAACTTTATAGTAAAGATTAGCCAGCGCGGTTATTACGGTATTTAAGGTCGGTTCTCTTTTAGATTAAAAATGTTCATCAAGAATATTTTAAAGAACTTGCAGGGATCCGAGAGTCAGTCTTAAGGTAATGATCTTCTTTTTTTTAACATTTTGCCGGGATTCCTAATTGTTTCGGTCCGGTGAAGTTAGGTTTTCCTTGTTAGATAAAAAAGCTACTGAATCGTTAGTGAAAAAACAAATAGCCCGAAAAGAACGAAAGAATCATGAACGAAGAGCTAATGTCAAAAAAAGAACTAGTCAAATGTAAGCCAGCGCTCTCTGGTGGGACCGAACTTTATAGTAAAGATTAACTGCGCTTTTTTGTGATTTAACGATTTTTTTTCAACTTAAACCCCTGCACATTTATATATTTTGTCTTATCTAATTTACCTTTAATTAACATCAAATAAGTGATATTTAAATGTAAATTAATTAAAATCAATAGCAAGGAGACTCCACGGGCGTCAGAGCTCGAGGAGCCGAAAAAAAACGAATTCGCCCGAGCAGAATGAAACTTGATCTGTGCATTACATCCTGATTCCACATATTTGCCAAGTCATTGCATTATTATCATTTGAACAGTTTGATAATATATGAAATATTGAATTACAATTAAATATTAAAAATTCTATTGATTAAATTGCTAAAATGTCAGATATCAAACAAGAAGACATTTCAAACGACGATATCAAGTATCCAATTCATATTGGTAATTCATTTTTATTTTATAACCTAATCTCTTTCTCTTCTGTCATTTATTGGAAATTTGTTTTCTTTTTCCTTTTCCTCATCTTATATATGTTAAAATATATTCAGAATTCCTGTTAATAATTCGATGTCGAGAATATTTTGGTGGAAATACATCGACTAGTCCCACCAAATTTTTAAATATAACTTCATTTATCCCAAATTCGTACATTACTGATAAGGAGCTCAATGAGGAAAGGCAGCCAGCATAAATAAAAACTTTTATATTATTTCTCGACGTTTCGGAAGCTCGTCGCTTCCATCTTCAGGATCTATGGCCATAAAATATTTTTTATTATTAGACAAATTAGAAAAATATACAGAATACAGAAGCCTATATAATATAAGATCATACAATTGTTAAATATTTGTTAAATATTATGCACAACATACATTTTATGAACATGTGTTGTATGTACTTTATAATGTTCTCCATCTCAATTTCGACAATTATTTCGTAAGATTTTATAACTACATTCTGTGTATTTTTCCAATTTGTCTAATAATAAAAAATATTTGATGGCCATAGGTCCTGAAGATGGAAGCGACGAGCTTCCGAAACGTCGATGAAATAATATAAAAGTTTTTATTTATGCTGGCTGCCTTTCCTCATTGAGCTCCTTGGTTAATCTCTAGAATGATGCAATGAAGCTATCAGTGGGCGCTTGACTAGTTCACTAGTTCGCTCTTCTGACATCAGTTCAAAGTCAATGATTCTTTCGTTCTTTTCATTTGCGCGCGCTATTTGTTTCGTTACTCGTGTAGTGGCGCCTTATTTGTTTTGTCACTAGTGTCGTTTCGGTTCGGGTTTCTTCGGTCAGAAACCGTTCAGTTCGGAGCGATTCGGTAGCTTTTAAAAAAATGTGCGAGCCCGAAGGGCCGAAACAATTAGGTCGGGACCCCTGCAAGTTGTTTAAAAAAAAAAAAAAAGATTCTTACCTTAAACCGGGCTCTCCTCGCTATCATCCTTCTCTGAGGGAGGGTATACTTGCCGAATGCTCTCCTGTATGCAAATATGGCGATGTAAAAAAAATAAAACGAAAACTGTCTCGAACAGGGAAGGCCTGGTAAAAAAAATCTGGTGTGACTGGCGCACAGCACACAACTTTCTCTTACCTTCGGTAAACGAAAGTTGTGTTCTGTGCTTGTCACACCAGATTTTTTGTGTCGACATATATTTAGTTCTCGACAGTACGGAACATTGGAATTCAGATGTTAAAATCTATAAGAATGGGAAAATATTTATATTTTGTTACCATGGCAACCATTTCTCCTATACTGGCGCACAGCACACAACTTTCTCTTACCTTCGGTAAACGAAAGTTGTGTTCTGTGCTTGTCACACCAGATTTTTTGTGCCGACATATATTTAGTTCTCGACAGTACGGAACATTGGAATTCAGATGTTAAAATCTATAAGTATGGGAAAATATTTATATTTTGTTACCATGGCAACCATTTCTCCTATCCTTCCCTATGAAATAAAGAGTAAAGTGGTCTTCAGAAGATTTCAATCGCAAAATGAGAATATACATTTTAAAGAGCATCTAAAAAATAATTGATTTTTGAATTTAAAAAAAATCGTTGGAGCAAATTTTGAGAAAATCGAAAAAAACTGAAAAAGTACATCAGTAAAGTACTAGTACTCTTTGGCCGATTTTGATTAAAAGCTTATTTTTCCGGTCCAGGAGGGTGTTTAACTTAAATATAAAATTTCAGCCTCATAGCTCAATTCCTTCATGCTTAAAATTGAACACAGACACACCCACCCACCCACCCACAGACAGACCATGTCGCGAAAACCACTTTTTTGGATTCAGGGGACCTCAAAACGTGAAGATCCATCAAAATCACGACATCGAATTTTTGACATGAATCCAATACTTTCTCTCTATATATATATTACATATATACATAGGTAAGAGAAAGTAAAAATAATAATAAGAACGAATCTCAAAAAGAAGAACGAAAGAATCACGAACGAAGCACGCCAGCGCTCTCTGGTGGCCAAGCGAGTCCCATTGCATGATTCTAGAGATTAGCCAAATAATCTCTGACATATTCTATCAAACAGCCTTTCCTAAACTTTTTTGACCATGGCGCACAGCACACAACTTTCTCTTACCTTCGGTAATCGAAAGTTGTGTTCTGTGCTTGTCACACCAGATTTTTCTTGTCGACATATATTTAGTTTCCGACAGTACGGTTCTTTCGATTTTCAATATGTCGCGAAAGCCACTTTTGGATTCAGGGGACCTCAAAACGTGTATATCCATCAAAATCTCGACATCGAATTTTTGACATGAATCCAATACTTTCTCTCTATACATATATACGTATACTAGACGGAAAGCCCCGCCGAAGGGCTGCGACCCCTGGACCCCCTTTGAAAATTGTGGATTTCTATAGATACCGGTACATACAAACATTTTTCCCAATAGATAGATTATTTTAACGGTTAATTATTTATTCATGAACTTAAGATTTTTGTGTATTATATCCTTTCCGGGACTCTCCCGGTACACAGACAAAAACTTAACGCCGATATTTTTTTAGAATTCAAGATGTAAACAAAAATCGTAAACATAGGAAAATATTTATATTTTGTGATCATGGCAACTATTTCTCCTAATTTGTATTTTTTTCTTATTTTAACGATTAATTACTCATTAACTTATTGTTATTTGTGAAACATAACCTGTCCGGGACTCTCACAAACACACACAAAAAATTTCATCAAAATCGGTTCAGTCGTTTAGGAGGAGTTCAGTCACATACACACCTACAGAAGAATTATATATATAAAGAAGATAACGCATATATATATAGTTAAGAGAAAGTAAAAATTGTCATTACTTCCTCACATATCTAAGCCTTCCGATTGCCTAATAGCAAAATTAATATTCAATTCAGAACAACATATGCATAAATATATTTATATAATTTTACATATGACATCTCCTGATTTGCTGATGATGGTCACAAAAATTTCGACCGAAACGTCGCGAATATCTGGTAGTTTCATTGTTTTGGAGACGCTCCTTCCTGGCTGCCACCTCCTGCCATTCTTCTAAAATATAAATATTTCCCCATGTTTATAAATTTTACATCTTGAATTGTATTGTATGAATTGACCCTAAATCTCTATATATATAAAGAGAGAACTCACTGACTGACTGGCTGATTGGCTGACTTACAATCATCGCACAGCCTAAACTGTAAGGCCTAGAAAGCTGTAATTTGGCATGTAGTTTACATTTGTGCCCTAGGCGTCATTTAAGAAGCCATTTTTCGAAATTCCCATTTTAAGGGCCCCAAATGGTCATTTATGGGTAAAATTTTTGACTTTACAATAATTTCTAAACCAAAAAAGATATCAATTTGGTTTCTTCGCTAAAACCTTCTTTAGATAAAAATCTAAATTGGGTGTTTCAGGGTTTTTTTAAATTCGGCCCCTAAGTACCCCAAATCGCCAATTTAGGGTAAAAATTTTGACTTTACAATAATTACTAAACCAAAAAAGATATCAATTTTGTTTCTTCGCTAAATCCTTCCTTAGATAAAAATCTAAATTCGTTGTTTCAGGGTTTTTTGAAATTCGGCCCCTAAGTACCCAAAATCGCCAATTTAGGGTAAAAATTTTGATTTTACAATAATATCTAAACCAGAAGAGATAGAAATTTGCTTTCTTCGCTAAATCCTCCCTTAGATAAAAATCTAAAATGGCTGTTTCAGGGTTTTTGAAAATCGGCAGCCCCCCCCCCGAAATTTTTAATTCTTCTATTTCTTCAAATATGAACATGCTTTTTCGGATTTAAAATTCTTGAGTAAATATCTTTCAAGTGATTTAACGTTTTTTTTTTAGCCCCCCCCCCCCGAATTTTTATTTCTTCTATTTCTTCAATTATGAACATGATTTTTTGGATTTTAGATTCTTGAATAAATATCTTTCAAGTGGTTTTTTTTTTGTTTTAGCCCCCCCCCCCCCCCGAAATTTTTAATTCTTCTATTTCTTCAAATATGAACATGCTTTTTCGGATTTAAAATTCTTGAGTAAATATCTTTCAAGTGGTTTTTTTGTTTTTAGCCCCCCCCCGAATTTTTATTTCTTCTATTTCTTCAATTATGAACATGATTTTTTGGATTTTAGATTCTTGAATAAATATCTTTCAAGTGGTTTTTTTTTTGTTTTTAGCCCCCCCCCCCCGAAATTTTTAATTCTTCTATTTCTTCAAATATGAACATGCTTTTTCGGATTTAAAATTCTTGAGTAAATATCTTTCAAGTGATTTAACGTTTTTTTTAGCCCCCCCCCCGAATTTTTAATTCTTCTATTTCTTCAATTATGAACATGATTTTTTGGATTTTAGATTCTTGAATAAATATCTTTCAAGTGGTTTTTTTTTTTTGTTTTTAGCCCCCCCCCCCCGAATTTTTAATTCTTCTATTTCTTCAATTATGAACATGATTTTTTGGATTTAAGATTCTTGAATAAATATCTTTCAAGTGGTTTAAAGTTTTTTGTTTTTAGCCCCCCCCCCCCCCGAAATTTTTAATTCTTCTATTTCTTCAAATATGAACATGCTTTTTTGGATTTAAAATTCTTGAGTAAATATCTTTCAAGTGATTTAACGTTTTTTTTTAGCCCCCCCCCCCGAATTTTTAATTCTTCTATTTCTTCAATTATGAACATGATTTTTTGGATTTAAGATTCTTGAATAAATATCTTTCAAGTGGTTTAAAGTTTTTTTTTTGGTTTTAGCCCCCCCCCCGAATTTTTAATTGTTCCATTTCTTCAATTATGAACATGATTTTTTGGATTTAAGATTCTTGGATAAATATCTTTCAAGTGATTTAACGTTTTTTTTTAGCCCCCCCCCCCCCCGAATTTTTAATTCTTCTATTTCTTCAATTATGAACATGATTTTTTGGATTTTAGATTCTTGAATAAATATCTTTCAAGTGGTTTAAAGTTTTTTTTTGTTTTTAGCCCCCCCCCGAATTTTTAATTGTTCCATTTCTTCAATTATGAACATGATTTTTTGGATTTTAGATTCTTGAATAAATATCTTTCAAGTGGTTTGAAGTTTTTTTTTGTTTTTAGCCCGCCCCCGAATTTTTAATTGTTCTATTTCTTCAATTATGAATATGACTTTTTGGATTTTAGATTCTTGAATAAATATCTTTCAAGATATTTAAAGTTTTTTTTTTTAGTCCCCCCCTCGATATTTTAATTCTTGTATTTCTTCAATTATGAACATGATTTTTTCGATTTAAGATCTTGAATAAATATTTTTCAAGTGGTTTAAAGTTTTTTTTTACCCCCCCCCCCTATATTTTAAATTCTTCTATTTCTTCAATTATGATGATGATTGCTTTTTTTGGATTTAAAATTCTTGAATGAATATCTATCAAGGAATTTAAGATTTTAAAGATTTTTTGTGATTGCCCCCCCACCCCCCGAATTTTTATTTCTTCTATTTCTTCAAATATGAACATGCTTTTTTGGATTTAAAATTCTTGAATAAATATCTTTCAAGTGGTTTAAAGTTTTTTGTTTAATGCCTCCCCCCGAATTTTTTATTCTTATATTTCTTCAAATATGAACATGCTTTTTTGGGTTTAAAATTTTTTTTTTTTTTTATTTATTGTTTTTTTTTGGAGAATACATGTATTTATATAGTAACCGCCTTCGGCGGGCGGCACGTGTACTCAGGTGGCTTCGCCCTCTGGAGCACCCACCAGCTGGCTCGGGCCCGCCTGCGGCGGATTCGCCTTTTCGTAATTATGGGAAACTGGCTGGCGTCTAGACAGGGGGGCTATCCCCCTGGACCCCCGCCAGCTGACTCGGGCGGACAGACAGACGGACACACCGCTATCATATACTCACATGTTTATTTATCAGGAGTGGTTTTATAATGGCAATAAACTTTTGTAGTAAAAGGTAACTTGCTAAGATTTTTGGCCAGTAGATAAAAAAAAAAAAAAAAAAAAAAAAAAAAAAAAAAAAAAAGAATTAAAATCAGAGCTCATATATACATATATATAGGGCTATATGCATATTTTATAAGTCCCACTGAGCGCATGTCTCGAGTGTGGGGACACTACTACTCATCAACATCAGCATACACACACACACACCACAAACACACAGAGATGAATTAAAAGAATATGTATATTGGGTCGAGTCAAGAAAATAATAAAATAAAAATGAAAATGAAAATGAGGTCAGAATAATAAATAAATGTATTGAATAAATAGTGAGGGGGTGAGATGAATTAAAAGGATATGTACGTTGGGTTGAGTCAAAAAAATAATAAAAGAGAAATAAAAATAATTACTGAATAAATATTTGCCGAAGAACCGAAAATGCAGTCCATATATGTAGGAACGAAAATAATTTTTCTGGTACGGTTTTTTGTTAAATGTGGGCAGAATATAGACATTATAGCTGGTATGATCCAAATACGCCTTCAAATACACAGGAATCTTATAATACAAAATGATCCTGTATTACAAAAGAGCGCTTTTTTAAGAAAAGTACCTTACAGCTATTTACTATTTCTGTAATTGGCCCTTTATTTAACACAATAAATAAAGAGATAAAAAATTTCGTTACTACTTATCTTCGTGATAGTAATAATTTCATATCATTTTATAATTAGCAAATTGCGTTTATTGCCTTAGAGTGATTTCCTAAGCTTTTTTCGAAATTCTATTTTTAAGAGCATCAAATTCTCATTTTGGAGTTTTTTTTTATATTCACTTTTGAAAGTGTTGAGATATCAATTTGTTTTTGCGGTAAAGAAAAATCGAAGCATTGAGAATTGACCACGAGTTAAGAACGTTTAAGGTCCGTGAATTTCAGGTTTTCAACGATGGCCGTCCAAGAAACATGCTCGCATGTACCAAACTTGCCCGCCGAAGGCGGGCAATTGCTCGCCGGCAGGCGAGCTTGGGAGTCCAGGGGGCGAAGCCCCCTGGCTAGCGCAAGGTTCGCCGAAGGCGAACCTTGCGGCTAGTATAATATATGACGAAACAAACAAATCAGGCGTGACAAGCGCTGAACACAACTTTCAATTACCCAATTACTGAAAAACATCAGTAAAGTACTAGTACTCTTTGGCCGATTTTGATTAAAAGCTTATTTTCACGCTCCCGGGGGGGGGGGTTTAAATTATATAAAAAAAATTTCAAACTCCTAGCTCAATTCCTTCATGCTTAAAATTGAAAACAGACACTCATACACACACAGACAGACCATATCGCGAAAACCACTTTTTTGGATTCAGGGGACCTCAAAACGTGAAGATCCATCAAAATCTCGACATCGAATTTTTGACATGAATCCAATACTTTCTCTCTGTATATATTAACATATATAAAGAGGTAAGAGAAAGTAAAAATTGTCATTACTTCCCTCCCATATCTAAGCCTTCCGATTGTCTAATAGCAAAATTAATATTCAGTTCAGAACAACATATGCATAAATATATTTATATAATTTTACATATGACATCTCCTGATTGCCTGATGATGGTCACATAAATTTCGACCGAAACGTCGCGAATATCTGGTAGTTTCATTGTTTTGGAGACGCTCCTTCCTGGCTGCCACCTCCTGCCATTCTTCTAAAATATAAATATTTCCCCATGTTTATTAATTTTACATCTTGAATTGTATTGTATGAATTGACCCTAAATATAATATATGACGAAACAAAAAAATCAGGCGTGACAAGCGCAGAACACAACTTTTAATTACCCAAGGTAAGAGAAAGTTATCTGCTGTGGGACCAGTCACACCAAATTTTTAAATATAATTTTATTTATGGATAATTATGGGCAGGAGCAGCCAATAAATAGACTCTGTATGCAGATTCAATCACCGGAGACGTTTCGGTTCTTTTTATTTAAGAACCATCTCCGGTGATTGAATCTGCATACAGAGTCTATTTATTGGCTGCTCCTGCCCATAATTATCCATCTTCACATCTCACAGCCACTACTTCGAACATAATTTTATTTATCCCAATTTTGTACATTACTTATTTTTTGATGTTCATCATTTTAATAATCTCTGACATATGCTACTGTATAAAATATAATAATATAGCTAGTGAATCATCCGACTAACCCATTTCCCTCAAAGCTAGAAACATTTGAAATGCTGATTTATTATCAGTACCGTTCTGGCAGGCATCTCGTGGTTACGTCATCACCCCTTAGATTTTTAAAAATGTCAAAAAAATTTGTTTAACTTGCACCCACAAGGCTACATATGCTTAAGTGTAAAAAAATCTAGTGTGACCGGTCGCACCAGAAAAATAGTTGATTTTTGAATTTTAAACAAAATTGTTAGAACGAATTTTGAGAAGATCGCAAAAAAACTGGTAAAGTACGTCAGTAAAATAATAGTACTTTTTGGCCGATTTTGTTCAAAAGCTTCCTGTTCCGTTAACGGTACTTTCTTAATTGACTGATAAATAAAATGTTTCTAGCTTTATGGGAAACGGGTTTGACGGATGGTTCACTAGCTCTTAGACCAGGGGTGGGCAAAAGCCGCGGCCCTTTTGCTTACTTTATCCGGCCTAAGGCGTGTGCGACGTGTGCAGTGGCACACCTACGGTTTTCTCTGAGGCGCCTATAAAACGGAAAATAATACAAATTTAAATATTATGAATTTTTTAATGGAAATTAAATTTCTATAACTTTTGTTTAACAAATAAAATGTTTATAGTTTGGAGGGAAAGTGGTGTAGGTTTTACGTGAAACATATTTATAAGTAAAATTATTCAGTATATGTGAGGTTTCACCAAGTTATAAATGAAAGAAATATTTGAATTTATAACACAATAGCCTAAGACATTTACGATAAGCGTTATTAATTAATAAATCTATTGGGGCATTATTATTTAAGCCAATTGGTATCCAAACAGCTTAAATAAAATGATCGGACTGCCTGGGGTCCGAACCCGAGACGTCTGGTATACGAGGTTAGCACGCTAACGTCTACATCAAGCCCCGAGGGCAAGATAAACATTTGATTGATGTCTTTAGAATAAAATTTGGCGTGAATCAAGTGCTAATCTTTATTATAAAGTTCGCTCACTATAGATGGCGCGGGCTTGCTTCATTCATGATTCATTTGTTCTCAATTTGTGATTCGTTCTAAATTCCTCCAAGGTTTTTTTGCTTCCTGACACATGGTATACGTAGGAACCAGATTTTAAAACAAAGTTTTCTGGCATTTTCATTTTTTCTTCTCTATTTGTTCTACAATGAATTAGACCAATTTATCCCCCCTCTGTGTATAGAATCCCGTCGAGAAGAGGACGAATTAAGGCGTGCATCTTCTTTTTAATATTCTCTATTTCGGTCCATTGCAGTTAGATTCTTGTAAGATAAAAAAGAATTAAAACAAATTTAGGCGATTCTCGGCTTCAGTTCGGTTTGCTTCAATCAGAAATTTGCGAGTCCTTTAGACTGGCAAATATATATTTTAAACGCTACCGAACCATCAAAAACAAATCATGTGCGAACAAAACTAAAGATCGATTCATGAACGAAGAACAGAAGCCATATAATTTTGTATTAACCCATATCAAGCCAACACAAAAATTTTCAAAAACTACAAATTTTTTTTCATAATTGTGTTTATTATTACCTATTTAATTATGGAAAAATAAAAAAAAAATTATTTGATCAGTAAATATTGAGGAAATAGGTGGTTCGAAAACGCACCAATGGCTTGATCCATTAGAAAAAAAATTTTCGTTTTTTTTTATTTTTAAATTTTTTTATTATTTTTTCACATAATATATTTACATGGGTTCTTATTAGATTTTTACATAACCTTTGATAAAAATTTTTCAACAATATATATGTATTATTCAATTTTTTTCACTGGTGCGAAAACGCACCATTGGCATAATATGGGATATAATTTTTTTTTACTTTTTTTATTTCTTATGAAATTTGCCGAAACAATTTATATGAATCGGTACTTTGCATTTTGTATATTCATATACAGTGTGTTTATAACACACTTTACATCTCTTTCGGGCTTTCTGCTCGTTTGCAATAACCCAAAGTTCATTTTCAAATCAATTGAACTTGTACTTGGTTGATGAAATGCACTTTATATAGCTTCCAACATTTTGCCATGGTGTTATCTAAGGTATTTAAAAATAAATGCCACCACTATTTTTTACCTAATATTCCCATGGGCGTAACTAGCAAATTTAGCTGGGGGCGATGGGACCAGCCATCCTCGCTGGGGGGGGGGCATGGGACCACCCATTTTCCGGGGAACCCGGAAGGCCCCATATTGACTCAATTTCTGTTGGGTCGGGGAGCTTTCTGCCCCCCCCGGGGGGACCTCCCTAGTTACGCCAGTGAATATCCTTCATCGGTAATTCTCAACCCCATTATCATGTAAATCCACCGTTTCCATTCCTAAATTATATTTTGAAATAACATTAGGTTGAGATATATTTCCTTCTGATTTCGATGTGCCAACATATAATATCTCTTTACAGTATTTAGGGGCTCATTATTGTAGCCATTACTACATACAGTTACAACAGTATTGTAATTCAATCGGACTAATGTAATAACCCATATATAAACAATAACCATAGGTAGTAGGGATCAAGGGGACGGGATGTTGCATGTAACAAAAATTTATTTCGATTTGCCAATCAATTGGAATAAATTAGGGACGGGGTCTAAATAGCCTAAATATGCCGAAAAAGCCTTTGAAATAAAAAAAATTAAAAAAAAAACAATGAAAAAACATTCAGATAATATAAGGAAAAAGTTTAGGGTTCTTACCACTGGTGCGAAAACGCACCACTCTAATTTGTCATTGAATATCGTCTATAGTAATGAAAAAAAAAATTATGTATCGTTTAGCTAAGTAAAGTAATCTTATTAGTAATCTAATTTATGAAGAATGAAAATGAAAAAAAAAATTTTAATACAAAATATCTATTTTTGAAGTTTGGTGTTTTTTGACCCTTCGAATTAAAATAATTATTTAATATGTAAAGACTGTAAAATTCTTCATTTTCTCTCATTAGCAGGCAAGAATATATCATAAATAATGTATAAAAAAATAATTAACCAAAACATTTAGATACTTATTGAGGAAAAAATTTTTTTAGGTACTGGTTCGAAAACGCACCAGTGGCTTGATATGGGTTAAGTAAATAAATTTTATTATTGACAAATCCTGGTTTAATCACATATGCACTAGCATTATGTGTATAATTCCCAATAACTGAAGATGGTCAAATAAATTCAGGCCGAAACGTCTTATTCTGGGAGTTTTATTTAACGAATAAGCAAGCGGATAGTTTTTATGATAAGTGACTTTTTTGGATTGACTTTCTTTTGCCCCTCTCTCTTTATTAGCTTAAAATAGTGGGCCGAAAGCCAATTTCCGACAAATCTCTCTAAAAACAACGAAAATTTTGAAATTATATGAAATTGAAATTAACCTGAAAATTCTTTTTAAAACACTTAACAGAGGTTCCCGAATTAGTCTGTTTCGGCCCCTGTCATTAAGGTTCTGCTTAGAAAAAAGGAAATTAAAAGAACTTGAGGAAATTCTCTGGTTTATTTAGATTTCCTTCATTTTTTTTCTAAGAAATTAATTTTACTTATTCTTTATTTACTCAAAAAATTTGTATTATTTGTAAGTTCAAAAAATTAATAAAATTCTCAGACACATTTTTTATATCATTGTTTTTGATTTTTTGTTTCATTAGGTCCAGTCTTCCCATGTATTCTTTGTAAAACCAACTTTATAAATTTATATTTTCTATGGAAGCATTCGAGAAAATGTTTATCAAACGTTATACAAAGAATAGAGAGAAGAAATTTTGATTTTCTCAAAAAGCGAAGAAAAAAAGGTGATAAAACGCAATTTATAATTGTTATTAAATTCTTTTTAATTTTTTTGTTGATTTTTAATTAAGACATTTCATTTTCAGAAAAAGAAGAATCTTTAGAAAAAAACAAAAAGAAAAAATTCACTAAAAACAATGAAAATAAAAAAAATATGTCAAGTTCCAAAAAGAAGACTTCAAACAGGCCATTTGCCAACACAAAAATGTATCGTCAGAGATCTTACAGATATATCAATACATGTGAGATTTGTTCCAAACAATTTACTCGAAAATCTGATCTCACTAGACATTTACGTATTCATTCTGGGCAGAAGCCATTCATGTGTGAAATATGTTCAAAACAATTTACTCTAAAAGGTAATCTCACTGCGCATTTACGTATTCATTCTGGCCAGAAACCATTCAAGTGTGAAATATGTTCAAAACAATTTACTGACAATTCTACTCTCACTGCGCATTTACGTATTCATTCTGGGCAGAAGCCATTCAAGTGTGAAACATGTTCAAAACAATTTAATGACAAATCTGATCTCACTAGACATTTACGTATTCATTCAGGGCAGAAGCCATTCAAGTGTGAAATATGTTCAAAACAATTTACTCAAAAATCTACTCTCACTAAACATTTACGTATTCATTCAGGGCAGAAGCCATTCAAGTGTGAAACATGTTCAAAACAATTTAATGACAAATCTGATCTCACTAGACATTTACGTATTCATTCAGGGCAGAAGCCATTCAAGTGTGAAATATGTTCAAAACAATTTAATGACAAATCTAATCTCACTAAACATTTACTTATTCATTCAGGGCAGAAGCCATTTAAGTGTGAAATATGTTCAAAACAATTTAATGACAAATCTCATCTCACTAAACATTTACGTATTCATTCAGGGCAGAAGCCATTCAAGTGTGAAATATGTTCAAAACAATTTAATGTCAAATCTAATCTCACTACCCATTTACGTATTCATTCTGGCCAGAAACCATTCAGGTGTGAAATATGTTCAAAACAATTTAATGTCAAATCTCATCTCACTAGACATTTACGTATTCATTCAGGGCAGAAGCCATTCAAGTGTGAAATATGTTCAAAACAATTTACTCAAAAATCTACTCTCACTACCCATTTACGTATTCATTCAGGCCAGAAACCATTCAAGTGTGAAATATGTTCAAAACAATTTAATGACAAATCTAATCTCACTAAACATTTACCTATTCATTCTAGATAAAATGCATTCAAATGCAAATAGTAGAGAGAGAAAAAAATGTCTTTTGACTTTTGTCAATTTTGAGATTTTTCTGACTTTTTTGCCACTCCTGCACCTTAGACCGCAGTTCAACTTGATCGGTCGAATTCGCCTACTCAAATTTTTGACCGGAGTTCAAATAGCCAATTTTGACAGCTGGCCATATATGATCACATATTTTTAAATATATAATCTAAGACATTATTCAAATATATAAATACCAAACAAAGTAAAAATACAGTATATCCTAAAATTGGCAATATATTTTAAATTTAAATAGTAATGTTGGTAACATTTTAAAATTATAAAAATATTCACAAAATAATAATAATAATAATAATAAATTGTATATTAATAACAAAAGAATAAATATTAATAAATAATAAATATATAAACGTAATATATATACATATATATATATTTTTTTTTATTTTATTTATTTTTTAGTTAAAAGCTTTAGCCCTCAGGCCTTTTTTCTATCTATTTTTTTTTCTTCAACAGTAACTTTACATATTATTATACATATTTTTTTTTTTTTGACCTGACAACGTCTTACAAATCATGTGTCTATAGTGCAGGGAATAAATATTATTAGGAATGAAATAAAAAACCAACCTGATTTTGTATTTTTGGAGAATTTCGATCGATTTTACTTCTGGTCAGGGAGCAGAAACACGTTGTTGACACTTTTTTTTTACAAATGGCCGATATGGGTGTTGTTGTTTGCCAGTTATTTGAGGCCACAGATAATACAATCAAGATGGGACAGCTCCAGGTTAAAAATTGTTTATAAGTTTAGCGCCGTCTATAGGCGTGTCGACCTATTATTTTGCGCGGGAGACCCGTGGCTCAGAGAGAAGACATTAGCTTCTCGTGCCCAAGGTCCCGCGTTCGCTTCCCGTCTCAAGCGAGAAAAATTTATTTTATTTGAATTGGCTACTAATCATTTGAACTTAATAGGGAAGGGGTCTAAATGGCCTTAGATGCCGAAAAAGACCTTAAATAAAAAAAAAAAAAAAACTGCTCACGAAAAATTTAATTTGTTTCAAATACTCGTGTGATAGTTGCACAGGAAAAAAATCGTGCCATCCGTTTTGAATTTTTGATATTTATTCAATATTTTCTGTACATTAATCAAGGGCGGATCCAGAGGTGTTTCTCGGGGGAAAGGGGATAATCTGGTGTGACTGGTCGCACAGCACGCAATTTTTTCTTAATTTCGGTAATTTTCTGTACTTGTTTGCCAGAATATAAATACAAATTCAACTTTTAAGTATTAATTTTTAAAATTTTTCATTAAAAATAAATTTATTTTCGAAAAAAAGTATTTTTTTCAAATCTCGGGGGGAGGGGGTAATTACCCCCTTTACCCCCCCCCTGTATCCGCTCTTGATATTAATATATATGTTTATCGGTATGATAAAATAAAAAAAAAGATTAAAACAATTATTTGAAAATGAACAGTAAATGAAAAAAAGAGAAATTAGTGTTAAAAAAATTTATTGCAAATTGTAAAAAAATTACAATTAAATTTAATTATAAGAGCAGCAAATTAAGAACTTACTTCTTTCTTTCCCATTTTTTAAACACGTAGGACATATTAAATACGAAGGGCAATAATTGCGTGTGATTAATTGAGTAGGGCACGTTACAATTTTATTTAATTTTTTTTTTTTTTAGAAAAACATTCACACTTTTTTCTCATTCACACTCACACTCATACACACATTCACACAGTCTTTTCGGCAACTTAGGCCATTTAAGACTTTTGACGATAACCGTTGTAATATATATTATCTATTGTGGGTTGAGGCATTTCTATTTAAGCCATCTGGTATCCAAATGGCTTAAATAAAATCATCGGACTGCCTGGGTCCGAACCCGCGACGTTTGGTATAGGAGGTAGGCACGATACCTACTACGCCAGACCCGGGGGCATTTTATTTAATTCAAATTTATAATGTTTTTTTTTTTATTTGTTATTAAACTCATCAAACCGAATGGAACGAACTCTACAGGATAAATTTTTAACTAGTCTAGTATTGCCATCTAGCCACATATCAGACAACTAAAAACTTATAAACATTCTTCCCATAGAGCTGTCCCCCCATGTTTGAGGCTTGGTGCCTAGTGCGCATGCTCACGCGAACCAAGCAGGCGACACTAGCTAGTTTTCAGCTAAAGATTTCACCATTTATTTTATTCCAATCATTTTCTTGAAATTTTTTTCCTCAGGGGACCCGGACCCTTTAGCTAAAAGCAAGTTTGATAATATTTTTCACGTCTCAGGATAGCTAAAAACGCAGATAAATTATTTTGAAATTAAAGATTCTGGTGTGTCGCACAGCACACAACTTTCTCTTACCTTCGGTAATCGAAAGTTATGTTCTGTTCAGGTCCGGATCTAGGGTGGGGGGGGGGGGGGGGGGCAATTAAAGAAAGATTTACTAAAAAATAGGTAAAATGATATGTATTTTATATTGAAAATTTTAAGGAGGGGGCGGCAAATTAAATTTTGCTCCCCCCCCCTAAAAAATCTCACGGTTCTGTGCTTGTCACACCATAGTTCCCGATAGTACGGTACATTTGAATTCAGATGTAAAATTTATAAGTATGGGAAAATATATTTTGTTACCATGGCAACCATTTCTCCCAACTCTTATATGCAATACAAGAGTAAAGTGGTCTTCAGAAGATTTCAATGGTAAAGTGAGAATATACATTTAAAAGAGGATCTAAAAAATAATTGATTTTTGAATCTTAATCAAAATCATTGAAGCGAATTTTGACAAAATCGAAAAAAAAAACAGAAAAAGTTATTCAGTAAAGTACTAGTACTCTTTGGTAGGGATGAAACGATACCAGTGAGGTATCGATACTTTTACTCGATACCGGTATCGGTTCCAAAGTATCGAGTACCTACTCGGTATCGATTGAAAAGTATCGATACTTACTCGTATCGGTCAATTTTTTCGTACAAATTAAAGATAAGCAAAAACAGCAGTAAGTCCTGATATTATCAAGATTCGCAGGAACTTTGCAGCCAGGAGATTGAATAAAAATCTTTTATTTAATTTCTCTTTGCTGACGTTTCGGTCACAAATCTTCATCATTTGAGATCTCCGAGTAGCAAGTATATGATAATATTTTTGTACATATCAAAGTAAAAAGAAATTGTATATTTTTAATTGCAATTAATATTAAAATACCTAAAATCGTGTATAATTGTCAATATTTGCCCTGATGAAGGTCGTAATTGGAGTCAGAAACTCCGGCAAAAAGAAATTATAATAAATAAAAATTTTTTATAATAAATAAATTGTATATATACATAAAAGTATTTTGTTATATTTAATAATTTATTCTTAGTATAGTAATAATTTCCTGCGTTTAATTTTTTTGGACCCAATCTTTATTAATATATTTAAATTTTTTTAGAAAAAACTTGATAAAAATTATCTAAAAAGGTAAATTTTAGAATTTAGACTTTTATAGTTATCATTAATAAAAGAACTTTTTGAAGTTAACAGTTGCTTATTTGTAAAAATTAAAACGCTTTGGCCATTTATTCTGTGGTCAAAAAGTTGTGATTTTTGCCAACAAACCACAGTAAAATACAAACAAATCTTTTATCAAGTTTAATTTGGTACTGTCAATCATTTTTTATCTAATTTTTCCTGGTTCGCGCATTGACATGTGACTGCATGTGACATTGACATATGTCAATGGGTTCGCGCATCCGTACCCGAGTTTTAGACATCCGCCATAGTTATATACGTTATTTACAGTTTTATCACAGAGAGTTTTATACAGTTTTATCCGCGATTTTTCTATAAAACTACAAAATCATGTTTAAAACCAGAGTTTGGTTTTATACACGATTTTGCAGTTTTATACAAAAATTGCGGATAAAACTTGTATAAAACGTATAAAATGTATTAAACGTATAAAATGTATAAAACTTGGATGCGCATGCGCAAACCCGACGAGAAAGGAAGTTCAAATAAAATTTCATTTTTCAATTATTAACATTTTGATTATATTATTCACTAAATAAAAAGCAAACAACATCGTCAATGCTTTAGAACATTATAAAATATGAAAAGCTTTTAAGCTGTTTTTTCAGGGGGAGGGGGTTGGTTTTTTACAGTTTTATACCTTTTATACATCAACCTAGTTTTATCCGCGATAGTTTTATACATGTATAAAACCGTGTATTATACTCGGCGGGATAAAACTTGCCAACTCTGTTTAAAACAGGGAGGTAGGGAGGGACAATAAGCTGCGAACATAGGCGAGGTAATAGTCTACCGAAGTGGGAGGGTGAGGAAGCTTATCCGCCATCTTGCTGCGCACAAAACATTAAACCTGTGCATTGGAACCTGTGTAAAAAGTATAAGAATTAACAAGCCAATAATTAATGAAAAAATAATTAATAGTATCAACTATTTATCATATAATATATAAGGTATGTTTTTATGATTATTTTGCCCTTATTCATCTTATATCGAAGTTAAATAATTAATATTTTTATCATTATTTTAAAATTTATTGACAACTCTCTTTGAGGTTAAAACTTTTATTTTTTTATTTTTTTACTACCAAATAAGTAGTTTTTTATCATTATTTATTTATTTCTATTTAGTTTTTTCTCATATAAAGGATTTTTTTTTTCAAAAGGAAGCAAATTGTTCGACATATGGTTGTTCCAATCGTAGCGATGAACCAGGCAAAAGTAAAATGCAAAAAATAGAGGAGATTTCAAGGAAAATAACTTTTCACTTGTAAGTATACATTATATCAACGTTCTAATTAGCAAAGTGCCTAACTCCATTTTTGTTTATTTTTTAGGAGATCCAAAAAACATTTGATTGTCATTTTTAGAGCCACTGAACATTTTGAAATTGAATTTTCTTATTAAGAAGCATTGAGACAATTCCTTCTTCTTATGTAAAATAAAAGCGAATTAAAAAACATTTTTATAAAATTTTTAATTGACAATCTATTTTTTCCCATTATCCCAAACATTTCTGGCGGCATGTAAGTTTGCTGATAAGTGTGAGGAATTATTAAAGAAAAAAATATATAGAAATTTTAAAAGCAATTAAACGACTGTCTTCTACTGGAATTTAAATTTTATTAAATTATTTAATTACAGAAACTTCGAGGACGTTTGTTCCCATCATCAGTATGATACAATACAAATTTAGATAAAAATATATATATTTAATATTAGGAACCGACCGAAGTTTCGGCCAATTTTTGTATATGAAATACAAGTTTCTGTTTCGGCTGAAAATCTTGTTATATTTATTTTTTCCAAGGCCAATGATATGGTCATTAAGTTACTGTCTAAACTTTATAAAATTTGAACAGTTTATTATATTATCCAACTTATTGCTGAATATTTCAATTTCCCATATTCAAATTTTATTTAAGGTGCGCTTATATTTTATTTAATGTGATTAATCTAAAAAAATCTTGAATCTTGAAAATAAAAAAAGAGCTTCTAAAAGTTGTAGATATTTTAAAAAGCTTTAATTTAAAAAAAAAAAATTGAGTTTGATAGTTTCAAAATTGTGGCCGCAACCTCTCAAACTCTGCACCTCGAAACGCGCACCTTAACTCCTTAGCAATGATAAATGACACCGTATAATATGAATTATTATTTGTAATTTATTTAAAATTGCTATTTTTGAGAGATTATTATTCACTTTTTATAAGTAAAAAAAAACATCTCAAATAGCTTATATCACCTAATTAGGAAATTTTTGGGCTAATCTTTACAATAGGACTCCGGGACTCCGGGCCACCCAGAGGGCGCTGGCCTGCTTCATTCGTGATTCTTTCGTTCTCCTATTTGGGATTCGTTCATACTATTTAATAAGTCGCCATTTTTTCATACGATCTCCTTGCCGCCATTTCGGCCTTTCGGTTGCAGTTCGGTTTCCTTAGATTAAAAAAAAATTTAAAACAACTAGGGAATTCTCGGCTTCGGTTCGGCTTACTTCGGTCAGAAACCGTTCAGTTAGAAGCGATTCGGTAGCTTTTAAAAAAAATTTGCGAGCCCGAAGGGCTCGCAAATTTATTTTTTAAAGGCTGCCGAATAGCTTCTAACTGAATGGTTTTTGACCGAAGGAAGACGAACCGAAGACGACACTAGTGTAAAAACAACTTGCAGGGGTCCCGATATAATTGTTTCGGCCTTTCGGTTGCAGTTCGGTTTCCTTAGATTAAAAAAAAAATTTAAAACATCTAGGGAATTCTCGGCTTCGGTTCGGCTTACTTCGGTCAGAAACCGTTCAGTTAGAAGCGATTCGGTAGCTTTTAAAAAAATTTGCGAGCCCTTCGGGCTCGCAAATTTATTTTTAAAGGCTGCCGAATCGCTTCTAACTGAAAGGTTTCTGACCGAAGGAAGACGAACCGAAGACGACACTAGTGTAAAAACAACTTGCAGGGGTCCCGATCTAATTGTTTCGGCCTTTCGGTTGCAGTTCGGTTTCCTTAGATTAAAAAAAAATTTAAAACATCTAGGGAATCAAAACAAATAGCGCGCGCAAATGAAAAGAACGAAAGAATCATGAACGTACAGCTAATGTCATGCGAGTGAACTAGTGAAGTGAAAGCCAGCGCCCTCTGGGTGGCCCGGAGTCCTATTGTAAAGATTAACCAATTTTTGCGCTCTTAAGAATATTTACTTTTTTTCTGATTTTAATTTTTTTGTGGACTAAAAACCTAAAAAAATAAAGAAACCATAATTTTAAATAGTCCGTTTATTCGTTTATTTATTTAGGGGGCAGTATAATATTGAAAATCTTTATTAAAACTATATATAATTTTATATTGCGTTCAATGGATATTTCAATGTTTTGTGCGCACCAAGATGGCGGACGTGACGTAGCCGTGACGTAGGCGGTCGACTCGCTTCTCAGCTCAATGTCCCTCCCTACCAGGGAATAAACGGGAAGGGACATCACGTAGTGAAAAAATGGAGTGTTTAAAAATCGGTTTAGAACGACTGCCTACAGCGCCTCTTAACGGCAACGCCAGTGAAACATGAAAGGCTTTTCTCCCGAATGAATAAAATACCCTGAATAAAACTATATCGTATCTATATGGTTTCTCACCCAAATGAATAAAATTGTTAAGTGAATGGTTTTTCTCCAATTTAAATAAAAAGCATAAAGTTACAAGTTAACATATATATTTATTAAAATTAAAAAAAAAATATACAATAGATTTAATACTATTATTAAAATAGATATAACAAAAGCATATAAAATATTTCTTTTTTCCAGTCAACCTCTAATAAAAAGCATAAAGTTCCAAATTAACATAACATATATATTCATTAAAATTAAAAATGACTAAAGTAAACATTATTGTTGTTCATAAAAAATTCGAAAAAAATATACAATATATTTATAATTATAGGATAATTATTATTAATTTTGGAATTGTTCAATTTTGAAATGCTCGGAGCAAACCTCGTAATGAGTATGAATATTTGTTGATTTGTTAAAGAAATCAGGATTATTTACTGTATAATTTGTATCCATGAATCTCGAAGCTGTATGTTCAGTGGAAAACAAAACATTTTTATATTTTTCGTTCCTGGATATCTGGAGCTCGGCACACATCTTTTCCTCTCCGGTTACATGCTGTACGAACAAATATATATTTATATTTTTTGAAATGCCAAAACAAATAAATTGAGCTAAAAAACCAACCTGATTTTGTATATTTGAAGAAATTCAATCGTTGACAATTTTGATCAGTAAACACATTGACTTTGTTTCATATGCTTGAAATGACAGTTATTCACTGGTTTTTTGAAAATAACCGTAATGGACCAATGGGAACAAATGTGTCTCCTGCGCATGCGCCAGCGATCAACTCAGGCGACACTAGCACCATCATACGCCAGCGCCAGTTATATTCATTCTGAACATAGGAACTATATCTCAAAACGTACACCAAATCGCTCCATTGACTTGTCCCCCCTGCTCCCTACCAACCCTGATCTGTGCATTACATGCAGGGGGTTGCAACTCACAAGGTTTGACAGTTCTAAAAAAGTAGTGACGTCACAACTAAAAAACCTCCACATCTAGGTAAGCGCTAGTGTCGCAGAGCTCTAGTGGGGGTATGGGCAGAGTGGGGGGTCACCAACTCTCCATTCCAATTCTCAAGCAAACAAGGAAACCTTCTCCACGTGTTCATTAGTTTCATAGATAATATAGATGGGAAAGCCTGTCAAACTCGTCACAACTGCAACAACAGACGCCTGTTAGCGCTAGAGTCGCAAAGTGACGTCATTCGTGAATTGGCTCCGCCCTTCACCGCTACGCCCTTTTGCCCCCCACGTGTTAATGTAAAAATATCAATTTTTTTCTGAAAATATATAAACATCTTGAGTAAAGTCGTATTTATATAGGTCTATAAGGTATAAACAATAAGACAAAGTTATTATGGTTAAAGAGTTGAAATTTTTATTTTTGCTTCATCAAAATACACAAGGTTTTTTTCGCCATCTTAGGTCATATAGACATTAAAACACAAAAAATATTATATATTATTATGATACATATTATCCACACATTATTTGCACTATTTAGTATCCAAATAAATTAACAAGTTTAAAAAAAAATTAATAATTTAGCTAAGGTCTTTAATTGAATAATAGAATATATTACTTATAGTACACATTTTCCACGGTAAATAAACCACAACTTGAGCTTGGGAAACGATGCAATCTTCTTTCCTTTCCAAATTTCTTGCACACATAAGATTTAAACACCATTTTGATGATAATAATAATATGAAATTAATAGGCACGAGTTATGATGTTTTGCAACGCTTTTCAAGTAGAAGTAGTAAAGGTATGCTGGTGGCACACGAATCAAACAAACACAATGTGACAAGTGGATTGCCGCTAGCATGCCGATTTGAGTATAGTGGGCGGAGCTACCGAATCTGGGACTGCGACGCTAGCGCCTCTTACCTCTGGCGTTAGCAACTTTTCTTATGTCAAATCCTGTGAGTTACAACCCCATGATTAGTTTCGTTTCGTTTGTAAATGTATTTGAATGATATTTATTTATAATATTTCTTTTTCAGAATAATACAATATTTGGGATATATTTTTTTGTTTTGTTTATTTCTTTTTTGACGAATAAAATAAATATTGTTTAAAATAATTATATTTTTTATTTATAATTTACACCTTTTTGTTCAAAATTTATCTATTTCATCAAACATTACCATAATATAAAAATATTTCATATTAGGTTGATGCAATATAAATGCAGAATTTGGGATTCTTGATATTTAATGCAAATTTTTACCCATTAATAATTGTTTAAATCTACAGTATGTTTTACAAAGCTTATTTTATGCCATTTCTAAAAAAATTATATAAATTTTAAATATATAGAAATGGCATAAAATAAACTTTTTAAAACAATTGATTTAATCAATTATTAATGGGTAAAAATTCGCATTAAATATCAAGAATCCCAAATCCTGCATTTATATTGCATCAACCTAATATAAATAAAATAAATATATATGCATATAATAGTAGTATTAGTAGTAGTAGAGGGGAGAGAATTTTTAAACTAAGCCACGCCCCTGGAGGTAAAATTCTGAGAATCAGCCAGCCAGCACATAACTGTCAAAACCCCCTTGTTGCATATCTATATTATCTATGATTACATGCTGATTCCACATATTTGCAGAGTCATTGCATTCTGATTGCATTATCATCAGTTGGATAATATAAGAACTATTGAATTATTATATATATATATATATATATATATATATATATATATATATATATATATTAAAAATTCTATTGATTAAATTGCTAAAATGTCAGATATCAAACAAGAAGACATTTCAAACGACGATATCAAGTATCCAATTCATATTGGTAATTCATTTTTATTTTATAACCTAATCTCTTTCTCTTCTGTCATTTATTGGAAATTTGTTTTCTTTTTCCTTTGCCTCATCTTATATATTGCGGTCTTTCCCCTTTTCTATGGTCTGGCTGGTTAGGCCAGACGGAAAAAGACACCCCTTAATGGATGGATTTGGGGGCAAATTCCATCCAAAGAGGCCGTTTTTTTAACCTGCTTCGCAAGATATAAGCAATTAAATTGCCTATACGCTGAAAGATTTTGTTTTTATAGTGATTAGGAGATGTTTTCCTAGATGTAACTCAATCACGGGAGAGAAATCCTGCTTCCACTGTTTATTCGCCTGGGGAGATAATGCAAAGGGGGAAATTGAATTACCTGTGTTGAGCGCGAGCCGGTCGGACATCAAGGTAGGCCAAGTATGCTAGAGAGAAATTAAAAAGAAAAAACACATCCAAGCCAAAACGGGTGTTTCGAATAATAATACGCTGTTTGAAAGTAAAAAAAAAATTTAATAATTTTGCATGAATTGAAAATATTTTGCACAAGGGTGGATACAAGAGATTAAGAGTTAAGAATTCGTTATATAATGTTTTATTGACTAATTGAATTAATTGAAAATGACTAAAAGAATTCAATATTTACTGTAAGGATATATCTTGCGGTCTTTAAACCATATGGACAAAAGATTTATTTCCATCTATTTTTGTTTACAATATGGAAAACGATTTATGTATTCTTATTTATTTGTTTTACTTCTTTTTCATTTTTGACTTTATTTAGAGTTGATTAATTTTTTAGTGGTTATTTATCTTTGTTTTAAAATAGATATAGTAATTGCTTTCAAGTGATAAAAAAAATTAAAAGTTTTATTTGTTCTTTTACTCGACATGCATGTTTGAAAAGAAAAGTTTAACGAAATACCTGAGCTCAGGGAGAACACACACTTATGAAGAGATACGATGTGTTTTGCTCACTTGCTCGCCGGTAACTGATGAAGACACCCCGAAGAGAGGAAAGCGTGGAGGTTCTTCTCAGGGAAGAGGCGAAGACGAGGTCGTTTGGCAGACTCCCATAGTCTGATTTCACCTTGTAGAGTACAGAATGGACCTCCGCCGTCTTGGACATTCGAAGCACCAAAGCTCAGAGTTTGCTTGGTGCTGTTCGCCGTTTGATGATGTAATAGCCTTTGGCCGGTACACTTCGATGGTTGGATTGAGCAATGAATTAGCAATATATATATATAACTTTGTTCTGTACTGTACGACGGCTTGCGGTGCTAATATAATATTTTGCTCCGTACCGTTCGGCTATTCGCGTGCTAATCAATATCTTGATCTGTACCTCCTGTTTCTCTAATCTGATATCTTGCTCCGTACCGTTCGGCTGTCTGCGTGGTAATGAGATGCTCGCGGGGTCGCGTGGCCGCCTCTCTCCTCTCCCTCTTCCTTCTTTCTTTTCTCCCCACCGGCATTCCTCTTAAGGGGGAAGCGTTGTGATTGGTTCCCGGCGAGAGGGGTAACGTCTGACGCGTGCTCTGGTTTGAGGAGAATCACTTCACTCACACTCACACATTCACTAAAATTAATATCAAATTTCTTTGACAATCAGTTAATTATTTTTATAACACAATGTAATTAAACAACAAAACTAATAAATTGATTAATATAATATGAAAATATACATTTATTAACTATAACAAAAACATTTCCAATCTAGAATGCATTATTAAAGGGAATATTAAAGATGTTTAAATTAAGTAAGAGTATTATTAATCAAAAAGAAAATAAATAAACGCCATTAGGCTCTAGGAGTTTGCATCCCCCCATCAGAATTTTGCTGGTGGCACACTGGTTGCAGACCAGCAAATTTCTGACCACGCGGTATGAATAGATAATCGTAAATCACGGTGGTTACCATTCAGAAATTTGAAACATGGCCGCCCCGATGAACATCCTCCCCCGCACTCAACTCTGGCATGAGATTTCAATCTTCGAGCTTAGGGTTTTGGAGGAAAAAAAAAAAAAATAAATAATTAGTATAGCATGAATAATCAGTAGTGAGGACAACATACACCAGATACCGAGCTACATCTTGGAAGGTTTTTTCTTCCTTTTTTTTTTTTTTTTACAGATATATATATATAAATTTAAGATTTTCTTTTTTTTTTATTTAAAGCATACTGACATCAACCTGCACAACAGACTTCATTATTCAACAAAATTAGTATCGATTCTTAGACTTCAATTTCAATATATTTTTTTTTGTTTTTATTAGATATATATTTCTCATTATTTTTTTTTTTTATTATTATCATCAAACTATTATCATCAAACTCCAATCATCAAACTAAACTTCGAGAGATTATCAGCTTTATACATATTATCAACTATTTACTATATAAAAGGGCCCATGCCCAGGGCACGACACCAAAGAGGCTGCCGCAACCCATTGAGAACTAAATGTTCTATGCGAACGTCACCTCGGACGAGCAAAAGAAAAAGACGTCAATATGTCTTATTATAAGAAGTGAAACTTCTACGTCAACTTGGGACCTCCAAAGCAGAAATGCTAGGCCTTTGGCCGACAAACCAATCCCTGTCGAATGCACAGAGACTCACACCTAAACCACGAAGCAAATATTCTTTTCCTATGACATGCAGTGACCTCGGGAATATATATATATTTAAGGGGGCGGGAACTCAAAGAAAGGCCTTAAATCTATCCGGCTTACATCTCATGCGGTAGTCAGGTGCTTTTTTGAGACCCTAAAAGAGGGGTGGGACACCAGGAAGGGCCTTAACTCTGTCGTCTTACCTTCTGCGACAGTCAGGTGCCTTCTGGAACCCGAATTGCAATTAATTAATGGGGGTTGAGGTATGCAAAGGAGAAAGATATATTCAAGAAATTACATTTGAGTTTGTACACCCTTAAGGGTTTTGATTCACAACTACTTGGCGTACATAGCCACCTCGAACGTTCCTTGACAAAGCTAATTCCTACGGACAAAATTCATCTATTCTTAAGTTCATCATAAAAATAACTAAATTCGACTTACTATCACAAAAAGCTACTCTACTGATTACTACAACACCTCCGATCTCGAACGAGGGCAACTGGCCCGTTGATTATATAAAAAATTGAAATAAGGAGCCATACTGGACTCAAGAAAAATCAAATCTTTGTTTTTTTTTTTTTTTTTATATATATATTTTTTCTAAAAGCAAAAATAGTTATACATTATATCATTGATTTTATATATTTTTTTTTTTATCTTATATCTTACTCAAAGCTGCAAACCAAAATTAATTCAAATTAAGCGATTTAATTATTTACCACACAAGGCTATTGAAGACTAATAATTTATTTCAACACTACTCAACTCAACATTTTACTAATCACCTCACACAACAAAATAAAACTTCAACTATGACAGTATGTTTATAGATATATATATATATATGATTATTATTATTCTTATTCAGAAAAAATTTTTTTTTATATAGCCTCCCCACTACGCAACATATTCAAATTCAAACCAATTGACATTTATTTATTTTTTTTTTTTTTAATATAGATAACTAATTCGACATTCATTTCCTGTATACTATTCTAACAAAATATCATTATTACAAAACTCTAACATCAATATCAGATTACTACCAAAACAACAACAAAGAGAGCTAGCTTACTACAAAAAATCTCCTTCATTCAAATCTATATTCGGAATACAAGACTAACATTACAACTACAAATTCTATTTTTTTTTTTATTTGAGAAATTCGAATAACATCTATTTATATCCACAACTATACATAAAAATCTATACTTACATAGCTATAATTATACCTAAATCTATATATATATATCTATACTTTATTTTAAACTGACCAAAACCTCTCGACAGAATATTTGTATACACAGCTACAAAAAAAACAGATTTTCTTCTAAACACTATTGCTAGTTACTCGAAATGAATCACAAAAAAAAAATAAATGAACCAACAGAGTAGCACTTGAAAAAGCCTACACAAAACTTCCTTCTCATGAATTCATAACTGCGAGGCTCCCCCCAATGCTACAGCTGGCTCACGACCACAAAGCAGTTTACTAATACAACCGAATAAAACAAAAAAAACAACACACTGAAAGCCTACAAGATAGAAAAACAAATTTTCTACGAACTAATCTATACAGAGAACAACAAAAATAAAAACATGAAATGAAAATGAGAGGAAGGAAGTCAAAGAGAGCCCACTTTAGCCTCAGCGCCAAACCCAGGGAAGTTGATTTGGGGAAAATTAATTTTGAGGCCCGCTTACAACCCAAAATTGACCCTCGGGCCGGAACCACCGCGGCCAGTCTCGCTAAGCGAATTTACTCATATGAATCATTATTATTACCAGAGTTGGGGATCGGCACCCCAAACACCTGGAAAAAGGCTGATGGTAGAGAGGCCACTGGCATCTACTCAAACAGGCTTATAAAAAAAAACGAATTCTGTATTCGCTTAAAGTTTTTTTTTTGTTTTGAATTCCCATCAAACAAAAAAAAATAAATTAAAAAAACAAAAAGGGCGGAATAGCAAAGAGTTTGGTGGTCTATTTTTTCCGGGTCCCCCCCCCAAATAAAAAAAAATAAAAAAAAGATTTACAAAAACCAAAAAAAAAAACTCTCTCGATACACACATGTGTGGGTGCGCGTCCCAGATGCGAGTCAAGGCTCAGTCTGACAGGGGAAGATATGTAGACACACATCCATATACACCCACAGACAACCAGGTGCGCGCACACACACACAGGTGTACGGACGACAACACTGACCTAGCCGGTGAGATTTTGAACATAGTTCAAAAAAAAAAAGACATAAGTAAGTTAAAAGAAAAAAAGGGACATAATTGGTGTATGGCAAAATTGACTTTATGAGTATTGGACAGCAAATAATCCTAGGGATAATATATATATAAAGACATAAAAAAAAAAATAAAAAAAATAAAATTGTGGGTGAATTCAGCCCCCGATATCCACATTATCGGTTTCAGAGGGAAAATCTCTGGAACTCGGGCGATGCTTTTACATGGGAACCGACCCAGGCCGCTCCTCCGTAGTAACCAGAACAGACTCTCCTCGTTCCGAGACTACAATACAGGAATCAGCCGTGGTTTGAGCCGAAACCAAGGGCGCCGTACGGGCACAATGGTTCGAGCCACTTTTATAGCCTCTCATGTAACGCATCGCGAGAATTTGGTGAATTGGAATTTTCAAAATTTTCAATTTGTGGGATATTTGCATTTATATTTATAGAGAAATGTGCTAGATACGACCAGCTAGGACGAAAATTCGAAGAAACTTGACTAGTAGATTTCAATGCGATTGGGGCATGAGACTTATTTACTTGATTTTGCTGTGTTACATTTACAGGACTGTTCTTATGAATAAATATCGATCTATTAAACGACAAAGGAATATTTTCGAAACTATTAAGGACTGAGTCCACTGCGAGATTGTCTGTCTCAGGCGTTGGGTTCAAGAGGGCCTCATTAAGAGGGGCGACAGGCACCTGTTCGAGGGCCAGTCTCGGCCGGCGACTGCTTACAAATATCCCCTGGAACTGGAGCCATATCGCAATTCTTGACCACAACGGCGGACGTCGGCACTGCAGTAGTCAATTCCGGACTCAAATTTTCTACCAAAAGACGACCAGTCGACTCTGATTCACGATCAACAGCTGTTGATGACGAAATCACGCAACGACCTTCAGCCACGACGGGCTCGGCGACGGCGTTGGCGGCGTTATCAGCAACACTGGGACAAATGTTACAAGTCAAATTAGAATCTGAGTGTTCAAAACTATTACTAGAGATGGAATTATTAACAGGCGGGATTTGAGCAATAAGGCGGGGCAACCCGTTTATCCCCTTCGATTCCGAAGAATCGTTGCTCGCCGGAGACGGAAAGATGGTGGTATTAGAGTACGGGATTTGAGCAAGAAGGCGAGGAAACCCGTTTATCCTCTTCGATTCCGAAGAATCGTTGCTCGCCGGAGACGGAAAGATGGTGGTATTAGAGTACGGGGTTTGAGCAAGAAGGCGAGGAAACCCGTTTATCCCCTTCGATTCCGAAGAATCGTTGCTCGCCGGACACAAATCATGACCAATATTTTCTATCTCTAAAATTTCTTCTAAATTTTCAATTTTTTCTATTTGATGAATTTTTTCTATATTATTAATTGTTTCTAATTTTGTAATTATTTCTTGATTATCAATTTTTTCTATACTATCACTTTTTTCTATCCTATCAATTTTTCTAAATTCTCAATTTTTTCTATTTCATTAATTTTTTTTCTTATTATCAATTTTTTCTATACTATTAATTTTTTCCAAATTTTCCCTCATTTCTATATTCTCAATTTTTTCTATTTTATTAATTTTTTGTTCTATATTATCAATTTTTTCTATATGATTAATTTTTTCTACTATATTATCAATTTTTTCTAGACTATTAATTTTTTGTTCGTATTATCAAATTTTTCTATACTATCAATTTTTTCTATCTTATTAATTTGTTCTAAATTTTCAATTTTGGGTATTTCAAATTTATTAATTTTTTGTTCTATTTCAAATGTAGGTATTTCGGACTGTAATTCGTTTTTATTAAAATTTTGTTGGCACTGTATTTGAAAAATTTTCACTTCGTTTTTAACTTCAACGTGTAAATGGT
>JAKCPI010005455.1:0-13087 GCA_023213315.1 Euborellia annulipes | reverse complement strand
ACACATCGGACACCTTCTTAGGGCTTTATTAATAAGTATGATGATAATAAGTATGATAGGTTAATGTTACCTTACAATTCTTTTATATTTTCGTTATTTTTTAGAGATATTTGGTCCAACTTGACTTTGCGATACCTTTTTTAGGCTAATAAATAGAATGGACAGGGATTAACAATTGACCCATTTAAAATAAAATCTTTCTTATTTGGGGATTACAAATTTAAAGTTTTTTATTTTTTGTTTCATTAGGTCCAGTCTTTCCTTGCTAAGGTGTAAAAGCAATTTCATTAATTTATATTTTCTATGGAAACATTCGAAAAAATGTTTTTCAAACGTTATACAAAAGATAGATAAAAGAAATTTTGAATTCCTCAAAAAAAACCTTCAAAAAAAGGTAAACATTAAAAGAAATTTAAAATTTTTATTATTTTTCCTTATACTTTTTTGTTTATTTTTTTAATTAAGACATTTCATTTTCAGAAAAACACAAAAAGGAACAATCTAAGAAGAAGATAAAAATGAAAAAAACATTTCAATTTCCAAAAGAATTCAAATATCAAAAAAATATATAGTGAGAAATCTCTTAAATGTGAAATTTGTACCAAACAATTTAATCACAAAACTAATCTCATCAGACATTTATCTATTTCACTTCTAGCGAGAAACCATTCAAGTGTGAAATATGTTCAAAGCAATTTAATCGCAAAACTCATCTCGCTAACCATTTACCTATTCATTCAGGCGAGAAACCATTCAAGTGTAAATATGTTCAAAACAATTTAATCGCAAAACTAATCTTAGCAGACATTTATCTATTCATTCTAGCGAAAAACCATTCAGGTGTGAAATATGTTCAAAACAATTTATTCACAAATCTCATCTGTTAGCCATTCACATATATTCATTCTGGACAGAAACGTTTTTTAAGTGTAAAATATGTTCAAAACAATTTAAACGCAAAACTCATCACCACTTAACATTTACACGTATACACTCAGGCGAAAAACCATTCAAGTGTGAAATATGTTCAAAACAATTTAATCGCAAAACTAATCTTAGCACACATTTATCTATTCATTCTAGCGAGAAACCATTCAAGTGGCAAATATGTTCAAAACAATTTAAACGCAAATCTCATCTCACTAACCATTTACCTATTCATTCAGGCGAGAAACCATTCAAGTGTGAAATATGTTCAAAACAATTTAATCGCAAATCTCATCTCGCTAACCATTTACCTATTCATTCAGGCGAGAAACCATTCAAGTGTGAAATATGTTCAAAACAATTTACTCAAAAATATCTTCTCACTGACCATTTACGTATTCATTCTGGACAGAAACTTTTTAAGTGTGAAATATGTTTAAAACAATTTAATCGCAAATCTCATCTCACTAACCATTTACCTATTCATTCAGGCGAGAAACCATTCAAGTGTGAAATATGTTCAAAACAATTTAATCGCAAAACTAATCTCACCAGACATTTAGTTATTCATTCTAGAGAATCAATAGAAATAAGATAAAATGATAAAAAACATTTGAAAATGTCCTACAGGGCCATTGCCCCCCCCCGGCTTCCTCCTAAAAAAAAAAAAAAAAAAAAAAAAATATATATATATATATATTTCCCATTGGGAATTTTTTTTTTTTTTTTTTAACGCCCCAATATACTAGGACATTAATTTAATTTTTTTTTATTTAAATAATTAATTAATAATCTATGTATATATTAATTGCAGCCCCCCCCTATCGCACTAAAGATGGGTTGGCCCTCCCCCTAAAAAAAGATGTCTGGCTACGCCCATGAATATCTACATAAAGATCTCACACTTTATTTAATATTTTTACTTACACTTACCCAGGGCCGGCGCAAGCTATTCTGCCGCCCTAGGCAAGATATTTTTTTTGCGCCCCTCCCCCCCAAAAAAAAAACTTTAAAAATTTAAATTGCCGCCCCCTCCTTAAAATTTTCCTGATCTCAAAAATTTTTCTGCGAAATTTTTTTTTTTCGTGGGAACCAATTTTTTTTCCCCGTGCGCCGCCGCGGAACATTTTCTCTTGCGCGGAACCAAAATTTTTTATCTTTTTTTTTTAGAGACGCAAAATTTTTTAAATTTTTTTACTTTTTTTTTAGAGACGATAAATTTTTGCCGCCTGCGGAACAAGGAGAATTTTTTTTCGGGTGCCGCTTGTGGAACCAAAATTTTTTTGTTTCCCCCTTTTTGCCGCCCCTCTCCAGGTTGCCGCCCTAGGCGACCGCCTAGTTCGCCTAGTGGGCGCGCCGCCCCTGCACTTACCTATATATAGATAGAGAGAGAGAAAGTATTGGATTCATGTCAAAAATTCGATGTCGAGATTTTGTTGGATATACACGTTTTGAGGTGCCATGAATAAAAAAAAGAAAATGGTTTTCGTGACATGGTCTCTCTGTCTGTCTGTCTATCTGTGCGTGTTCGATTTTAAGCATGAAGGGAATTGAGCTACGAGGTTGGAAAGCTCTCATAGCTCAATTCCTTCATGCTTAAAATTGAACACTAAAGGTAGCATAAATTTTTGTCTTAACTATTTTTGCTGTAAAACTCACTGTTTAGCTGAAAAATGCGAAAAACCTATTTTTGCGAACTTTCCCCTTTAATAAAATTTTTTGCACAAGGGGGGACCGATGGGGACTTTTCACAATTCATTTATAATAGTATTCTGAACATTCATACCAATTTTCAGCTCTATGGGAATTTATGCAAACCTGAATGTCTAATTTGACTGGACTATCAGGCTAGTGTCAATGTTTCGTGAGAGATAGAAAATTTTTGAACATACTTTTTATGATACACAACAACGACCTCTTATCGGGAAAAACATACGTAACGCCTTCGGGCCTACTCCGCCTTAAATTAATAACATAGAAAATAAGAAGCTGGCAGCAAAAAGGAGAGTTTCTATATGAAATAAAACTACAAAATTTTTAAAACTTTTTTTTTTTCAATAGAAATAAAAATAAATCCTCTGCTCATTTTTTCAGACAAACATTTTTTTTTTCTTAAAATTTACTTACAAATAGGTACTCAAATTTAGCCAAAAGATATTTAATTTGTTTAATTTTGTACAGTTGATATTCTCGTAGATGTATTTTGAAGTATTTTATTTAGAATAATATAAAATTTTATAAAAATCAGAGCCCCTGGGGGGGAGGGGGAAGGGTACTGCCCCCCCCCCCGGCATCCTACAGGGGGGCAACATTTCTTTTTTTATTTCATTTATTTTTTAAAATGATATATTTTTACTTTTGAAAAATAAAATCTTTTAAATTAAAAAAAAATTAAAAGATTTTTTTTTCCAAAAATTTTTAATAAAAACACTACCAAATTTTTTAAAATTTTAATTTTATTTAAAATTTTATAGTAGACTTGTTTTTGTTTTATACTATTTAAGCATATTAAATTATTTTAATTTTCTAAAAAAAATTTTTTGCCCACCCCTGATTCAAATTCGTTCCTGCGCCCCTGCCCCCAGCCCCCCCCAAATGACGGCATTGTTGATAAAAAAATTATTTTATTACTAGCTACAAGCGCTCGCTCCGTTTCGCTAATTTTTTATGTATTTATTTTTTCCTTTTTGAAATAAATATTCTTTACCACTAGTTCAATTTTTTGCCCACAATGTTAGTTCGTTAAAAGCACATGTAGAGAGCGTTAAAACATATAAACAATTTTTAACCTCTTTTTTTAACATAGAGCTGTCCAGGGCAGAGTTGGGTTTTATACACCATTTTGCAGTTTTATACAAAAAGTTGCGGATAAAACTTGTATAAAACTTAAAAAATTTATTAAACGTATAAAATGTATAAAACTTGGATGCGCATGCGCAAATCCGACGAGAAAGGAAGTTCAAATAAAATTTCATTTTTCAATTATTAACATTTTGATTATATTATTCACTAATTAATAAGCAAACAACATCGTCAATGCTTTAGAACATTATAAAATATGAAAAGCTTTTAAGCTGTTTTTTCAGGGGGAGGGGGTTGGTTTTTTACAGTTTTATACCTTTTATACATCGGCCTAGTTTTATCCGCGATAGTTTTATACATGTATAAAACCGTGTATTATACTCGGCGGGATAAAACTTGCCAACTCTGGTCACAGGGAGGTAGGGAGGGACAATAAGCTGCGAACATAGGCGAGGTAATAGTCTACCGAAGTGGGAGGGTGAGGAAGCTTATCCGCCATCTTGCTGCGCACAAAACATTAAACCTGTGCATTGGAACCTGTGTAAAAAGTATAAGAATTAACAAGCGAATAATTAATGAAAAAATAATTAATAGTATCAACTATTTATCATATAATATATAAGGTATGTTTTTATGATTATTTTGCCCTTATTCATCTTATATCGAAGTTAAATAATTAATATTTTTATCATTATTTTAAAATTTATTGACAACTCTCTTTGAGGTTAAAACTTTTATTTTTTTATTTTTTTACTACCAAATAAGTAGTTTTTTATCATTATTTATTTATTTCTATTTAGTTTTATCTCATATAAAGGATTTTTTTTTTCAAAAGGAAGCAAATTGTTCGACATATGGTTGTTCCAATCGTAGCGATGAACCAGGCAAAAGTAAAATGCAAAAAATAGAGGAGATTTCAAGGAAAATAACTTTTCACTTGTAAGTACCTATACATTATATCAACGTTCTAATTAGCAAAGTGGCTAACTCCATTTTTGTTTATTTTTTAGGAGATCCAAAAAACATTTGATTGTCATTTTTAGAGCCACTGAACATTTTGAAATTGAATTTTCTTATTAAGAAGCATTGAGACAATTCCTTCTTCTTATGTAAAATAAAAGCGAATTAAAAAACATTTTTATAAAATTTTTAATTGACAATCTATTTTTTCCCATTATCCCAAACATTTCTGGCGGCATGTAAGTTTGCTGATAAGTGTGAGGAATTATTAAAGAAAAAAATATATAGAAATTTTAAAAGCAATTAAACGACTGTCTTCTACTGGAATTTATATTTTATTAAATTATTTAATTACAGAAACTTCAAGGACGTTTGTTCCCATCATCAGTATGATACAATACAAATTTAGATAAAAATAAAATATATATATTTAATATTAGGAACCGACCGAAGTTTCGGCCAATTTTTGTATATGAAATACAAGTTTCTGTTTCGGCTGAAAATCTTGTTATATTTATTTTTTCCAAGGCCAATGATATGGTCATTAAGTTACTGTCTAAATTTTATAAAATTTGAACAGTTTATTATATTATCCAACTTATTGCTGAATATTTCAATTTCCCATATTCAAATTTTATTTAAGGTGCGCTTATATTTTATTTAATGTGATTAATCTAAAAAAATCTTGAATCTTGAAAATAAAAAAAAGAGCTTCTAAAAGTTGTAGATATTTTAAAAAGCTTTAATTAAAAAAAAAAAAAATTGAGTTTGATAGTTTCAAAATTGTGGCCGCAACCTCTCAAACTCAGTACCTCGAAACGCGCACCTTAACTCCTTAGCAATGATAAATGACACCGTATAATATGAATTATTATTTGTAATTTATTTAAAATTGCTATTTTTGAGAGATTATTATTCACTTTTTATAAGTAAAAAAAAACATCTCAAATAGCTTATATCACTTAATTAGGAAATTTTTGCGCTCTTAAGAATATTTACTTTTTTTCTGATTTTAATTTTTTTGTGGACTAAAAACCTAAAAAAATAAAGAAACTATAATTTTAAATAGTCCATTTATTCGTTTATTTATTTAGGGGGCAGTATAATATTGAAAATCTTTATTAAAACTATATATAATTTTATATTGCGTTCAATGCATATTTCAATGTTTTGTGCGCACCAAGATGGCGGACGTGACGTAGCCGTGACCAGGCGGTCGACGTAGGCGGTCGACTCGCTTCTCAGCTCAATGTCCCTCCCTACCTCCCTGGAGCTGTCTGATCTTGATGTTTTGTACATCTTGTATTGACCTGTGATTGACACTTCGTTACTTTGGATATTCTAATTTTATTGCTTTATTCTTTGGTAGATATCAGAATAATTGAATTATAATTAAAAATTCGACATATTAAATTAATATAAAGATGTCGGTTATCAAGCAAGAAGACATATCAAACGAGGATATAAAATATCCAATACATATTGGTAATTCGTTTTTATTTTATAACCTATTCTCTCCCTCTTCTTTTATTTATATAGATATATTTTCTTTTTTAAATATTTATCTCGGCTAATGTCTAGAATACGACTAATGATTTTTTACTATGTTAGTAAACTTTTTTGGGTTTCTTTCTATATCCATTCCATTCTCTTTATTAGCCTAAACATTAGCGTCATTTGGGTTCGAGGGGGCCGGGGGGGGGGGGGGCATTTGCCCCCGCATCTAGGGCTCTGATTTTTTTAAAATTTTCTATTCTTAATAAAATATTTCAAAATATATCTATGAATGTATAAACTGTACAAAATTAAAAAAATTAATTAAATTAAATACATTTTGGCCAAACTAGAGTACCTATTTGAAAATAAATTTTAAGAAAAAAAAGAGTTTGTCCCCCAAGAAAAAAATTTGCTCACCCCCCCCCCAAAGAAAAAGTTGAAATGAAGCCACTGAGCCTAAATAAGAGCTCAGAAGGCCAATTTGGACCAAATATCTCTAAAAATATTAAAAATAATTTGTAATAGGAAGAGGTTTGGAGCCAAAAGAAAAGAGCCTCTATTATTAAATAAACTCTTTATTCCGGACGTTTCGGCATAGATTTACTCTGCCATCATCAGCCTTCCAAGAGTACATTGTTGAGTACAACGTTGTCTGATATTCGCTGACTAAATATATTGGTAATATCAATCAATTGTATTATTTACTCAAGACAACTCTATTATTAATGTTTAATATATGTCTATTTAAGACATATGTGTTCTTGGAAGGCAGAGTAAATCTATGTCGAAACTTCCGAAATAAAGAGTTTATTTAATAATAGAGGCTCTTTCTTTTGGCTCCAAACCTCTTCCTATTACAAATAATGTGTTCTTGGAAGGCAGAGTAAATCTATGTCGAAACTTCCGAAATAAAGAGTTTATTTAATAATAGAGGCTCTTTTCTTTTGGCTCCAAACCTCTTCCTATTACAAATAATGTGTTCTTGGAAGGCAGAGTAAATCTATGTCGAAACGTCCAAAATAAAGAGTTTATTTAATAATAGAGGCTCTTTTCTTTTGGCTCCAAACCTCTTCCTATTACAAATAATTCTATATACAGCCAATTAATTATAATAAATAATTAAAATAAAATCTTACAATAGATGAGATGTCTTGTCAAAATTGGAAGCAGATGAAGGGCTTTTCAGAAAAGAAAAAACACTATTAGCGATTCATCTGCTTCCAATTTTGACAAGTAATCTCACCTATTGTAAGTTTTTACTTTCTCTTACCTATGTATATATGTAATATATATATAGAGAGAAAGTATTGGATTCATGTCAAAAATTCGATGTCGAGATTTTGATGGATCTTCACGTTTTGAGGTCCCCTGAATCCAAAAAAGTGGTTTTGCGACATGGTCTGTCTGTGTGTGTGTCGTGTGTGTGTGTGTCTGTGAACAAAATATCTCAAGAACGAAAAGAGCTAGGAGGTTGAAATTTTATATTTAAGTTAGCCACCCCCATGGGACGTGACACGAAGCTTTTGAACAAAATCGACCAAAGAGTACTAGTACTTTACTGATGTACTTTTTCAGTTTTTTTCGATTTTCTCTAAATTTGCTCCAACGATTTTTTTTTAAATTCAAAAATCAATTATTTTTTAGATTCTCTTTAAAATGTATATTCTTATTTTGTGATTGAAATCTTCTGAAGACCACTTTACTCTTGTACTCCATAGAAAAGATAGGAGAAATGGTTGCCATGGTAACAAAATATAAATATTTTCCCAAACTTATAAATTTTACATCTTGAATTCAAATGTACCCTACTGTCGGTAACTAAATATATCTCAACACAAAAATCTGGTGTGACAAGCACAGTTCACAACTTTCGATTACCGAAGGTAAGAGAAAGTTGTGTGCTGTGCGCCAGTCACACCAGATTTTTAATAATTCTTGTCAAGATTCGTATCAACAATAATAAAAATCTGGTGTGACTGGCGCACAGCACACAACTTTCTCTTACCTTCGGTAATCGAAAGTTGTGTACTGTGCTTGTCTCACCAGATTTTTTGTGTCGACATGTATTTAGTTTCCGACAGTACGGTACATTCGATTTTCAAGATGTAAAATTTATAAGTATGGAAAAAAATATTTATATTTTGTTACCATAGCAACCATAGGAGAAATTCCTATCTTTCCTATGAAGAACAAGAGTAAAGTGGTCTTCAGAAGATTTCAATCACAAAATGAGAATATACATTTTATAGAGAATCTAAAAAATAATTGATTTTTGAATTTAAAAAAAAATCGTTGGAGCAAATTTTGAGAAAATCGAAAAAAACTGAAAAAGTGAATCAGTAAAGTACTAGTACTCTTAGGTCGATTTTGTTCAAAAAGCTTCGTGTCACGTCCCATGGGGGTGCCTAACTTAAATATAAAATTTCAACTTCCTAGCTCTTTTCGTTCTTGAGATATTTTGTTCACAGACACACACACACACAGACAGACACACACACAGACACACAGACAGACCATGTCGCGAAAACCACTTTTTTGGATTCAGGGGACCTCAAAACGTGAAGATCCATCAAAATCTCGACATCGAATTTTTGACATGAAACCAATACTTTCTCTCTCTATATATTAACATATATATAGAGGTACGAGAAAGTAAAAATATTTAAGAAATATGAAGACTTTATAAAAGTGTAAAATGACTGTTATTTATTATATTAATCTTAAGGAAATGGATTTGCAGCCAAGGAGAATAAAAAAAAGTATTTAGTTTTTTTATTCTCCTTGGCTGCAAATCGATTTCCTTAAGATTAAGAAGACTTTAACCTATAAAAAGGTTCTGTTTTTGCACAGATAAACTGCGCAGTTTCCTCAGTTTATCGGTCATTTTCTGCAGTTCTGCCTGAGTCGCTTGAGGGTGTTGCCCACCAGTTTCATAATAATGGATAAAAAAGATGCCCTTCTTGTTTTATTGAGACCTATCATATATAATTTGCCCGAATTGTGGGACGTTTCTTGTATTGCGTATTCAAATCATGGCGGCATATGAAGTGTTGATAGATAAATTGAAACCTGACGCGAATCAAGACAGTATTATAAAAAAAATCTGGTGTGACTGGCGCATAGCACACAACTTTCTCTTACCCTTCGGTAAGAGAAAGTTGTGCACTGTGCTGGTCACACCAGATTTTTTGTGTCGAGATATATTTAGTTTCCCATAGCACCCTAGTTTCAAACTTGCATTTTAAATGTTGACTGCTTCAAATAAACTATGGTTATTTTTCAAAATTTTAATCTCATATTTGGACATTTTATACACAATATAGATTCGTAAATAAATACAAAATTTCATAAGAATTGGAAAAAAAAATTTTAAATGCGTAAAAAGTTCCAAAGGGGACCCCTTTTGAATCGAAATTAACATACAAATCCCTATAGGAAATTAACATTGGCCAAATGCGAAGATAAGGTAGAAAAATTTAAAACGCGTAGAAAGAGAGAAGATAGTTTTGTGAGAGAGAGAGATATGTTTTCTCCGAAAAAAAAAAATGGGCGTTTAAATAATAATTGATTTTTAATCTAATAAAAAGAAAAAGATTTAAATTGGTTACCATGGCAACCATTTATTTCTCCTATCTTTCCTATGAAGCACAAGAGTAAAGTGTGCTTCAAACAATTTTGAGGGCAAAACGAGAATATACATTTGAAAGAGCATCTAAAAAATAATTGATTTTTGAATTTTAATCAAAATCGTTAGAGCGAATTTTGAGAAAATCGAAAAAAACTGAAAAAGTACATCAGTAAAGTACTAGTACTTTTTGGCCGATTTTGATTAAAAGCTTATTTTGTCGGTCCTGGGGGTGTTTAACTTAAATATAAAATTTCAGCCTCATAGCTCAATTCCTTCATGCTTAAAATTGAACACACACAGACACACACAGACAGACAGACAGACACGACAGACAGACAGACCATGTCGCGAAAACCACTTTTTTGGATTCAGGGGACCTCAAAAACGTGAAGATCCATCAAAATCTCGACATCGAATTTTTGACATGAAACCAATACTTTCTCTCTATATATATATTACATATATACAAGGTAAGAGAAAGTAAAAAATCTGGTGTGACTGGCGCACAGCACCAAAACTTTCTCTTACCTTCGGTAATCGAAAGTTGTGTACTGTGCTTGTCACACCAGATTTTTTGTAAGTCGACATGTATTTCGTTCCCGGCAGTAGGGAATATTTCCGAAATTCAGATGTAAAATTTATAAGTATGGGAAAATATTTATATTTTGTAACCATGGCAACCATTTCTCCTATCTTTCCTGTGAAGCACAAGAGTAAAGTGTGCTTCAAACAATTTTGAGGGCAAAACGAGAATATACATTTGAAAGAGCATCTAAAAAATAATTGATTTTGAATTTTAATCAAAATCGTTAGAGCGAATTTTGAGAAAATCGAAAAAACTGAAAAAGTACATCAGTAAAGTACTAGTACTCTTTGGCCGATTTTGATTAAAAGCTTATTTTTCCGGTCCCGGGGGTGTTTAACTTAAAATATAAAATTTCAGCCTCATAGCTCAATTCCTTCATGCTTAAAATTGAACACACACACACACACACACACACACACACACACACACACACACACACACACACACACACACACACACACACACACACACACACACACACACACACACACACACACACACACACACACACACACACACACACACACACACACACACACACACACACACACACACACACACACACACACACACACACACACACACACACACACACACACACACACACACACACACACACACACACACACACACACACACACACACACACACACACACACACAGACAGACAGACAAAACACACACACACACACACACACACACACACACACACCCAGACAGACCATGTCGCGAAAACCACTTTTTTGGATTCAGGGGGACCTCAAAAACGTGAAGATCCATCAAAATCTCGACATCGAATTTTTGACATGAAACCAATACTTTCTCTCTCTATATATATATTACATATATACATAGGTAAGAGAAAGTAAAAATGAACTTTATAGTATACAGTGCAGTACAAAAAATAACCTTCGATCCACATATAGAAAAGAATTAAGAAGGTTAACGATTCTAAAAGATCGGGAGCGGAATCGACACATTAAGACCCAATAAAACTGATTTGTTAGAGCAGGCCCGGATCTAGGGGGGGGGGGCCCTAGGGGCAGTGGGTCCATGTGCCCCGGGCAGCAGATATCAGGGGGCGGCATTTCAAGAAAGATTTACTAAAAAAAAAAAGGTAAAATGATAGGAATTTTGTATAGAAATTTTTAAGGAGGGAGCGGCAAATTACATTCCCCCCTAAAAAAATCTCATAGTTCCGGCCCTGTGTGAGAGTACTGACATCAAATCTGATGGGAAAACTGAAGTAGCCCACACAGATAATTGTACAGTTTCTAGTGGAAGATTAAGCAGGCAAGGACGAAAAAGTTTAGCGGCTTGAATAACTCCTCTGTCTTAAGAGGTATAATTATGTTGAATATACGGTTAGAAAGAATGAGTTTTTAGCTAAAGATTTCACCATTTATTTTTTTTTCCTATCATTTCATTTTACCGCGCTGCGATAAATTCTAATTTGAAAGTTTAAAACCCCAGTAGATTCCGAACGGCTAATCAAATCAGACTATTCAATTTCAAATTTCGAATCAAGACAGTATTATAAAAAAAATGAACTTTATAGTATACAGTGCGAAGTAACAAAAAATAACCTTCGATCCACAATTAGAAAAGAATTAAGAAGGTTAACAATTTTAAAAGATCGGGAGCGAGATCGATACACTAAATGGAGGCGAAGATTTGGAGCGCTTTAGAATAGTTTCAGGATTAGATACAAAAAACTGAAAATGAACAAATTAATGCATTGATCTATTGTATGGGTGATCAAGCGGATGGTCTTTTTAACTTTGAACTTGAAGGCTACTGATAAAGAGAAATAGTGAAAAATTCAAAATCATTTTATAGCTAAAAGAAAAAATATAATTTATGAAAGAGCGATATTTAATAAACGAACTCAGGCTGTTGTTGAGTCGGTGGAAGCATTTATCACTTCTCTCTTTGCTCTTTCTGGAACATTGTGAGTATGGAACTCTAAAAGAAGATCTTATTCGTGATCGAATTGTTGTTGGTCTTCAAGATGAGAAAATTTCTGAGAGGCTTCAACTTCAGAATGATCTGACTTCAGAGAAAAGCCATTGTCATAGCCAAACAAGCAGAACAAATAAAAAAGCAAAATCCTGAGCCAGTGCGAGGGCTGGCATTTTATTCTGAAGATTAACCGAAAAATGACCGAATTTTTTAATGAAAAAAGGAATGAATCAAAAGAAAATAAAACTAATTTTAATAAAAAATAATTCTAAAGAAGAAAAGAATAATGAAAAGCCAAGAAATAATGTTGTGGAAGATGTGTGGAAAGGAATTTCATTTTCCAAATCGATGCCCAGCGTTTAATTCAACCTGTTTTTCCTGTAAAAGAAGAGACATTTTTCTAAGATGTGCCGAAATAAGAAAAATAACGCAATAGTGGAGGCTGAAGGTGAAGAAGACTGTTTCATTGAACAATTAAACGAATGAATATTTTAAGATGTTCTGATAATTGGGAAATAGAAGTAAAAATTTGTAATCAAAAATTAAAATTTAAAGCTGATGTGACATGAATTTCAGAAGATATTTTCAACTAATATTTTTCTTCAAAACCACTTAAGAAAGCTAGGAAAAAATTATTGAATGCGAATAGGGGAGAAATGAAAACCCTGGGATGTTTTTATAGAAGAAATAGTTTTTAAAGAAAAGTCTAAACTTGTTGAAATATA
>JAKCPI010005454.1:0-14796 GCA_023213315.1 Euborellia annulipes | reverse complement strand
AAAGAAGAAAGAGAATTAGATAAATATGGCAATAAATGCACAGTGGGGTTGTTTTAACGCCCAACTCCCCACCTATGCTCTAAAATTGCACCCGTCTCAGATTAGATAAACATTAAGAATTTACTTAGAGCTGCCAATTTCAGATCTAAAATTGCAACATCAATCACTATGACTTAAATTGTTAGTATAAAAAAGATAGCAAGCAAGGAATATATGATAAAAGAGTGAAGTAACAAATTCCTTGTATATATATACAAGTAAAATTGAGAATGACTTTTGGCTTTCATGGTTCGTTAATAAAACATAAAACAATCAAAAGCTTTAAGCATAATTTAGGGTCTATATATTGAATCCTGAGATATGCAAAATTTAAATCTGATCTAAATAAAATATTATTTCGAAGCTCTTCACTAATAGTTAAATATCAAACATCATCACCAAGTTAAATACCAAAAGAATAACACAAATTCATTATACCGTTTAGAAATTGCTAAATTGTAAAGTCAGTTTTCAATTAATAGATAATTTTTCAAATAAATTATGCCATTAGGCATGAATAATAGAAATAAATATTAAATCAAACTGTGAAATCATTTTAATTTATAGGGGGCATATATATATATATATATATATATATATATATATACATAATATTTAATACAAATAAAATAATCCAAAAAATTGAATACCTCACTTTATTATATTGCGAATATATATATATATATTTTAGCTCAAATAATCTAAATAATTGTCAATGGCAGGAAGGGAATTCTCACTACTTTTGCTATGAATTCACAAAATGACAGATCTGTCGTGATTTATGTGCCAGTGAATTCAAATCACAAATATTAATTTTACACATATCTTTATATATATAATTCTTCTGTACGTGTGTATGTGACTGAACTCCTAAACAACTGAACCGATTTTGATGGAAATTTTCTGTGTATGTTTGTGGGAATCCCGGACAGGTTTTGTTTCACAAATAACAATAAGTTAATGAGTAATAACCGTTAAAATAAGAAAAAAATAAAAATTAGGAGAAAGGGTTGCCATGGTAACAAAATATAAATATTTACCCATGTTTACGATTTTTTTATTTATTTACATTTTAAATTCTAAAATATCGGCGTAAATTTTTTTGACTGTGTACCGGGGAGAGCCCCGAAAGGGAATTCACAAAAAATCTTAAGTTCATGAAATAATTAACCGTTAAAATAAACTCTATATATAAAAATGAATTGGGAAAATATTTGTATGTACCGGTATCTATATAAGTGGGGAAGTCAGGGGGGCCCAGGGGGGGGGCCCACCTGAAGGCCCCCCCAAGGGCCGGGCTTAAGTCTAAGTTATTTATATATGGATGAGTTTAAAAGACGTTAAATTATTAAAGAAAATAATCAAAAATAGGAAATAGAAAGAAAATTATTCAACAGAAACAGACAAAGGATGGGATAATGAAAATTATCAATTCATGCTTGGAAACTATTTAAAATTAATAATCTATTATAAATAAATATTAAGCAAATAACTGAAAAGATAGGATTTGTTTTATTTTAAATGATTTAATATGAAAATTAGAAAAGATCAGACATATGATTGAATTTAATTCGTGTGTTTTAAACAACGATTATTAATATTAGTGGAATAAAAAAATCGATTAATATGAAAGAAGAAAAGTGGAATTTACCTTATGCATGCTTTGGTGAAATCTCTTAATACTAAGATAATAACCACTTTTTAACCGCCTGTTGATTCTTTCCTTTGTTTACATCTTTATTTTTTTACTTTTCTTTTTTATATTGACTAAAACTATTGAATTTTATTATCTAAGCCCGAGCATTTTTTTATAATTTATCTTTTTTCATTCATAATTTCTTTCAATTTTTTTTAATTTTTTTAAATTATGTTCCAAACGAACTTTTTTTCATTTGTTTACCTTTTGAAATTTTGTTTATCCTCCTGTCATTACCGTTTCTAAGGACCTCTCTCTATAGTCTTTTTGATTACTTTTTTTCATCTTTTCTGACTTAAACTTTACAAAAAATTTTTTTACCATCATTCTTGATTTTTTTAAATTTATATTCTCTTATTTTTATGTATTAATTCTTTCTAAAATAAGACTTTTTTACATTTAAATTTTATGTTTTTATTTCACAATTTACACTCTTTGAAATTTTTTATTCTTTGTTTTTTTCAATATGGTGGACATTTCTTCCTATATTACATCTTTTTAAATATATAGCCTATCTATAGCATCTATAAAGATCATTTTTTTTTTTAATTTAAACACTTTTTAATAAAATAGAATAAATCCGGACGATTTTTAAGGTATTTCCTTTTTTTAAAAAAGCGAAAATTCCTAATTTTAGTGTTTTGTTTACAAAATAGAAAAAAAATCAAAACAACCGATTTTTTTCATAAATTTGGAGAGAGAAATTGAGCCAATCTCTCCTTTTTTTTCCTCTCTTTGAAAAGGTATTTAGAAACCTTTTTTATTTATTTATTTATTTATTTATTTTATTCAAGAAATATTTTATTTTTTTTTAACTTTTCTCTTCACAAAGAATATTCAAATCAAAGATAACCCAACATTTTAAATCTTAAATATTTATATATAACTATATACAGGGTGAGTCAATAATTCCGGACTGCTTTTAACGATTTTTTTAAGGTATTTCGATTTTTTTTTTATAATTAGTATTTCAAATTTTAATCTTTTGGTTAAAATTGAATTGCCTAAAAGGAATGGCGCGGGAAAAGGAACCTAATTTTTTTTGTGGATTTTTTGGCAAAAAGCTATGATTAACCGAAATTGAGCTCAAGCCCACGAATTTTTTTTTTAATTAAATAATTCGAGGATATCTTTTTATTTGAATTTCTTAAAAAAAGAAATAGCCAATTTTTTTTTTAACTTCTTTTGTTTATTTACATTTTTCTAACAAGCATCGGGCTATCTTTTTTTTTTTAACATTTCTTTTAATTTTTAAATGAAGATTCTTTGCTTTTCATTTGACTTTTTTCTATTTTTTAACTGAAACTTTCAAAATGATCATTTTTGCCCACATCCTGAATATATTTAAATTATTGTTTCAGTCAAAATTTTGACTTTTTTTCGCTAATTTTTTCTAAAGAGGGACTTTTTTACATTTTAATTTAATGTTTTTGGGTGACGTCAGTCATCATCATAATTTAAACTCGTTGACATTTTTTATTCTTTGTTTTGTTTTGTTTGTTTTTTTTTTTCAAAAATGTGGATATTTCTTTCATATGTTAAATCCCTCCTATACCAAACGTCGCGGGTTCGGACCCAGGCAGTCCGAAGATTTTATTTAAGCCATTTGGATACCAGATGGCTTAAATAGAAATGCCTGAACCCCCAATATATATATTACTTCAACGGTTATCGTCTAAAAGTCTTAAATGGCCTCAGTTGCCGAAAAGACCGTATGAATGTGTGTGTGAGTGTGTGTGTGAATGAGAAAAAAGTGTGAATGTTTTTTTTAAAAAAAAAAAAATATGTTAAATCTTAAATACTATCTCTATATAGCCTATATACAGTATGTATCAACATAAATAATTTAATTTAAACATTTTTAATAAAATATTTCTGAATTTTATAAGGTATTTCGTTTTTTTAAAAATAAAATTTTAATTAATGTTTTGTTTACATTTAAATTTAAATCAAAACAACCTATTTTGTCATAAATAGGCCTATGTGTGAACCTATTGATTTTTCTATTTTCCAATGGCAAAAAAGGAATGGCGAGGGTTTGCCTCAGGTCTTATTTAAAAAAAAAAGTGAGAATGGGAGAATTTCATTTTTAATCTATTGTTTACATTTTGAATAAAAACAAATATGGCGATTTTTACTTAGAAATAACCTCTTTATAACCAAAACAGATGACAGCTGTCAAATTGACATATCATCATTCATCATAACGCCTTGAATATTTTGTTGAAATTTTCTTTGAAATTTTATTAGTCCCTATGAATTGTCTTTAGTGAGGATGATATCATGTTAAATATGGATAGGAAAATCATAACCGTTACATGATTAATTTTTTTTTTTCAAAAATGAACTTTTTTCCATATAGGCCTTAAAATATATAGACAATAATAATTAAATATTTTTCTCTTTTTAACATATTCAAATTCTCTATTTTTTGACTTTTTTTATGATCCAAACTAATACGTCAACTTATTAATATTTGAAAATTTTTATTTTCTTTGAATAATCACAGATATCGAATTTTAAAAATAGGAAATAAACAAATGATGTTTTTTTTTTTTTTTGTAAAATTTAAATTCATTCCTTTCCTATGGTGGAAAATAAATATGAAATCATTAAATATCACTGAAAGTCAGGGGCGTATTTAAGGTGGTGGCCGAGGCCCCCCCCCCCCCCGAAATTTCCCAAACACATATACATATATAGGGATATACAGACATCAGCGCAACAAATTTTTCCGCAGGATGGACAACTTTGGTTCCGTAATAGAAAAAATGTTCCACAAAAAATTTCGTGTGAAAAAAAGTATAGTTTCTTAAAAAAAAAAATTTTCCTCAGAAAAATTTTTGAGTTCGAGCCCCCCCCCCCCCCCCGAAAAAAATTTCTATATACGCCCCTGCTGAAAGTCTCCTTCTTCTTCTGTCCTCGCCTGAATATTCCCGCGGTGCGGGGTCGGCGGAAAATATCAGTGAAAGTCTATTGTCCAAATTTTTTTTTTTTTTTACACTGCATATTAGATATTAGTTTTTTTGTGAAAAAAATAAAAACATTACTTATGGGTCATTTTGATAACTTACCTACCCCAACATTAAAATACATGGTGTTTGTCCTTCAGCATTAAAATAGCTGAAGGACAAACACCATGTATTTCCCCATAGGGAGGCTATTTCAGTGGCGTAGCAAGGATTTTGGCGCCATGGAGCGACTCAACTGCTGGCGCCCCCCCCCCCCATCCCCCCTCGAACACTACCATCAAGTTTTAGTTTTGAAAATGACCTCTCTGCACTCGCGGTTGTAACAGGTAATGTCAAAAAAATTAAACAAGCATTCACAACAGGAAAGTCAGTACTTTCATTATGTCAAAATAACCACAACGAAGGGCGTTGACGGCTTGGTTTCTTGAGGTCCACCTTGTTGGACATACTTTCTTCAAAGGTTTTTTTTTTCCAACATAGCCGATTTGGTCAACAATGACCATCATGATATGGCTTTAATAAAATACATATAGACTTTGAACGTTGTCAAAAAAATTCCTGATTTCAGAAATATTTGTTACTGAGTCTTGAATTACCAGGTTAAGTGCATGAGCACAACAGTGAATATACTTAGCTGGCCGTGAATTCTAACGTTTGTCATTTTAAATAAAAAAAATCTGGTGTGACTGGCGCACAGCACAATAACTTTCTCTTACCTTCGGTAATCGAAAGTTGTGTTCTGTGCTTGTCAAACCAGATTTTTTGTGTCGACATATATTTAGTTCCCGACAGTACGGAACATTTGGATTCACTTGTCAGATGTAAAATTTATAAGTATGGGAAAATATTTATATTTTGTTACCATGGCAACCATTTCTCCTATCCTTCCCTATGAAATACAAGAGTAAAGTGGTCTTCAGAAGATTTCAATCGCAAAATGAGAATATACATTTTAAAGAGCATCTAAAAAAATAATTGATTTTTGAATTTTAAAAAAAATCGTTGGAGCAAATTTTGAGAAAATCGAAAAAAACTGAAAAAGTACATCAGTAAAGTACTTGTACTCTTTGGCCAATTTTGTTCAAAAGCTTATTTTTCCGGTCCCGGGGTGTTTAACTTAAATATAAAATTTCAACCTCATAGCTCAATTCCTTCATGCTTAAAATTGAACACACACACACACACACACCCACACCCACAGACAGACCATGCCGCGAAAAACCACTTTTTTTTGATTCAGGGGACCTCAAAAACGTGAAGATCCATCAAAATCTCGACATTGAATTTTTTTGACATGAAACCAATACTTTCTCTCTATATATATATTACATATATACATAGGTAAGAGAGAAAGTAAAAAAAATGCATAGATTTCTAGCAAATAACAACAGAGCGAAAATTAATTGATTAGAAAGGATCCAAATAATTTTTGGATCAAAATATAGACAAAAAATTAAATAAAAAAAGTATTATTTATTATTATATGTGCCCGGCGCCTCCACCATGCCCTCCGCCCTGGAGCCGCTGCACCACTCGCTCCTCTGTCGCTACGCCACTGGGCTATTTTAATTGGAAGCTCTAGAATGAAATGGAACAAGTTGCGTGTATTCCAATGGGGGAACACTAACGCCATCTCGTGCCGCCTCGAGTCAATCGTGTTTTAACGGTTTTCCGAAACGCGCACCTTAAACGGAATTCAGTCAAACTGGAAATATTGCACCTTCAACACTTTGCCAAAACAAAGATTTCAGTTGTCGAAAAGCATGTATAAATTTGGGAGATTTTAATAAACTTATTGCATTGCTTTACGAAGCTATCGGGCGCAATACTCTGAAACGAAAACGTCAAAAACAGAAAAGGTTCGCCAATAAATTGGAGTTTTAGGTATAGGTAAATTCTAAAAACGGAAAAGTTCCTGACTGTAAAAAATTCTTTTTGGATACCTTCAGGGTCGCAGACAGGGGAGGGGCAGGGAGGTCTATATCCCAGGAGCCCTTTATGCTCCAACCTTAAAAATTCTAATAAAAAAATAATAAAAAATAACATTGATCGTTAAAATTTCAATAAAAAAATAATTTTCTTGAAATTTTTCCCTGAGGGAACTGGGCCCTTTAAGCTCAAATCTTGAAATTTCAATAAAAAAAATAATTTTTTAGAAATTTTTTTCCCCTGAAGGGGCTGGGCCCTTTCAACTCAAATCTTAAAATTTCATTAAAAAAAAAAAAATTTTCCTGAAATTTTTTTCCCTGAGGGGTCAGGGCCCTTTAAGCTCAAATCTTGAAATTTCAATAAATCCTTTTTAGAGGATCGCTAATCCTTCAAAACTTTCGATAAATATAATCACTTGTTTCCCTATTTTATTCAGTATTCTTATATTTTTTTTTTTTTTTTTTTTTTTTAAACATTCACAATTTTTCTCATTCACACTCACATTCACACAGTCTTTTCGGCAACTTAGGCCATTTAAGACTTTAAACGATACTCGTATGTTTTAATAAATCTATTGGGGGCCCAGGGATTTATATTTAAGCCATTTGGTATCCAAATGCTTTAAATAAAATCATCCGACTGCCTGGGGCCCGAACCCGCGACGTTAGAAGGTAGGCACTCTACCAACTACTTCATATTTTATTTTAAAAGACAATTATCAAATAGAAATATTAAAGAAATCAATGAATATAACCTTTTGAATGTATAAAAATAATGCCTATTTTGCCCACGCGGCTTGGAGTAGTTGGTAGCGTGTCTACCTTCTATACCGAACGTCGCGGGTTCGGACCTCAGGCAGTCCGATGATTTTATTTAAGGCATTTGGATACCAAATGGCTTAAATAGAAATGCCTGGACCTCCAATAGATAAATTTAAACATACGAGTATCGTTAAAAGTCTTAAATGGCCTAAGTTGCCGAAAAGACTGTGTGAATGTGTGTGTGAATAAGAGTCTGAATGAGAAAAAAGTGTGAGTGTTAAAAAAATGCCTATTTTAATAAACCCTCAATTAAACATTTTTTTTTCGGATCTTGGATCTGGATTAGGGCTGGACGGTAATGGATTTTCATTACCGACCTCGATAATGAAAAAAAAACCGGTTTTTCTCGAAAGTCGGTAAAAATTTTTTACCGCCCGCGGAACCAAAGTTTGCCGCCGCGGAACATTTTTTTTTTTTGCGGAACCAAAATTTTTCCCAGGCCGAAAAAATATTTTACCTTTTTTTTTAGAGAGCCAATTTTTTGCCAAAACATTTTTTCCCCCCGCGGAACCAAAATTTTTCCTCGGCCGGAAAAATATTTTACCTTTTTTTTAGAGAGCCAATTTTTGCCGAAACATTTTTTTTTCCCGCGGAATGCCAATTTTTTGCCGAAACATTTTTTTTCCCCCCGCGGAACCAAAATTTTTCCCCGGGCGGAAAAATATTTTACCTTTTTTTTTTAGAGAGCCAATTTTTGCCGAAACATTTTTTCCCCTGCGGAATGCCAATTTTTGCCGAAACATTTTTTCCCCCACATTTTTTCCCCCGCGGAATGCCAATTTTTTGCCGAAACATTTTTTCCCCCGCGGAACCAAAATTTTTCCCAGGGCGAAAAAATATTTTGCCTTTTTTTTAGAGAGCCGATTTTTTGCCGAAACATTTTTTTCCCCGCGGAACCAAAATTTTTTACCGTCCGAAAAATAGGTTTTTGCCGACTTTCGAAAAAAACCGGTTTTTATCGAATTAGAGGGTTCGTTACCGCGTTTTCGGTAAAAGTTTTACCGGTTTTACCGGTAAACCGGTTTACCGTCCAGCCCTAATCTGGATCATGGATCGGACTGCGACGCGGGACCAAATTTTTCCCGGCCGGAAAAATATTTTACCTTTTTTTAGAGAGCCAATTTTTTGCCGAAACATTTTTTTTCTCGCGGAACCAAAATTTTTTACCGCCCGAAAAAATAGGTTTTTGCCGACTTTCGAAAAAAAAACCGGTTTTTATCGAATTAGAGGTTCGTTACCGCGTTTTCGGTAAAAAATTTTGCCGGTAAACCGGTTTACCGTCCAGCCCTAGGGCGGGGTGAGAAAGCGAGCACCCCCTTTCGCCCCCACCTAGTTTTAATTTGAATTGGGTGGTTAATGTTGGTTGTTGGACGCCACGCTTGCAGCGCCATCACTTCACATGAACTATTCATTTTTCTAATGTCGACTGTGCTATTAAAATGTCATTTAGTGTTATCCATCGTTTAATATAAAATTAATTATTTCAAGTGTTTAAAAGTGAGTGGTTTATTAATAAATTTGTTCCTGATATAATCAAGAAACATCTGAAATAACTTCCTTGATATTCTTTTCTAGGTAATTATATTAATTTTGATCATTTGTATTGGTGTGTGTTTGCATAAGTGCATCGAGAAGAAAAAAAAAATTTTTTTTATTTGAAAATCAATTCGTTCTAAAAAGCCATAAAATAGAATCATAATAAATGTTTCCTTTTTCTTTTCATACTTGTCTAAACCCAATCGTTCTTGGTTTAGTTGAGTGTAAAGCATTGAGCTCGTTCCTCACTCCTAAGCTTTCTTCAGGCTGTCCTTATCATGGGCGTAGCCAGGGGGAGGCAGGGGGCCATTGCCCCCCTGGCTTGTCCTAAAAAAAAAACACATATTTTTCCCATTGAGAATTTTTTTTTTACGCCCCAATCCACTACATTAATTTATTTTTTTTTATTTAAATAAATAATTAATAATCTATGTATATATTCATTGCAAACCCCCTTCTCTCACCCTAACGAGGGGTTTGCCCCCCCCCTAACAAGATGTCTGGCTACGCCCATGGTCCTTATCATCAGTATATTTAACTTACGTTTTATTATATAAAAATCAACCAGGGGGGGAGGGGAGGATTATTACATCTTTAAAAATTACGGTAATATATCTATTAAAAATAAGGGCGTATATAGAAATTTTTTTCGGGGGGGGGGGGGGCCGAACTCAAAAATTTTTCTGCGGAAATTTTTTTTTTTAATAAACTAAATTGTTGCCACACTAAATTTTTTGCGGAACTTTTTTTCTTTTGTGGAACCAAAGTTTTCCATCCTGCGGAAAAATTTGTTGCGCTGATGTCTGTATATGTATATGTGTTTGGGAAATTTCGGGAGGGGCCCGGGCCTCCTCGCCCCCCCCCCCCTTATATACGCTCCTGATTAAAAAATTTACTTTTTCTTTACTTTACACAGACATACAAGTATCTTGTTTGATTATATATAAGGCCGTAGCCAGGGGGGAGATATTTGAGTCCACCTCACCCGAAAACTCAAAAAGTAGTGTTAAAATTTTAAATACTGTTCGAAATATAAAAACTTCTTTAATATTTATTAATTTTGCGGACCCCTCAAATCATTTGAACCACCCCACCCCCTGATTTTCTGGCTACAACCCTATATTTATTGAAATAAATTAAAGGATTCAGACCAACACGCATAGCTTTTTATTTATAAGAATAATAAATATTTCTTTTTTTTTTATTTAACTAATTAATATATTTCTGATTTCAGAAGCTTCGTTTTCGGATCTATATTCTCCCGGTCGTCGTTCGTGTGTTCGTGGTCAACAGCTGCTTGGATGGGATTGACTTTGAATTGGTGAGTTTAATTACTCTGCATCTTTTAATATTGTGTTTTATCAGGTATCTTAAAAAAAAAAGAAAATACACAATACATTTCTTAATAGAGGGAAAAAAAATTTTATCATCATTTTCTAGGGGTGGATCACTTGAATTCACCTACTTATTATTAAAGGTGTTTAATTAGTCTTACTCTCTCTATTCTTTTGTAAAATTGTGTATCCTAAAATTTTCTACCATATAAATTTGTATTTGATAAAAATCCTATTTCTTATTTTTTTAACAATTCGTTATTAAAATAGATTTCTAACAAAATCCATTTTACTTGGAACCAAGCTATTCTTGGAACTTGATTGTCACGTGCTTGTTATTTATTTCGACTCTCGCCGCTTGGTATTTTTAATACTCCACAATTTTTAATTCATCTTTTCTCAAAATTTGCATTGAAAGTATATTTTAATTTTGTTTGTTTTTTGTTAGGCGGTTATAATTGGATAAAATTAATAGATGATGATTAGAAATCTTCCCTGTTATTTTTCTACACCAAATTTTTTCATATCACTCCATCCCAGTGAAGATATTGTCAAGGTAACAGAGGCGTACCGAGACAGTTAGGGGCCTGGGGCATCTCAAGAAGAGGGGACCTATATATATTTTGTATCAGAGGTGTATATTGAATTTTTCGGGGGGGGGGGGCGAACTCATTTTTAAATATCCCCCTCCTCCATACACAAAATATTTTTAAAATACCGTATATCCTTGACTCTAGGGGGGGGGGCAATATTGTTTTCTTACATAAATTATATTTTTTTTTTAATATTCAGAAACTAGACTTTCTCCTTAGTAAAATGATATATAATATTTGTATTCTGATTTGTCATAAATTTGTCAAAAAAATCATTTAAATTCAAAAATTTAGCATAGCAGTAGAGCAAAATCAAATCAAATAAAAAACGCGTTACGTTATTTGAATATTGGGTGGGCAAAAATTGTGCTCTCGGCTTCGTCCGACCCTTTATTTTTTTTTATTATAAGCGTCCCCTATATGAAAGTTGAAAATAATTACAAAATCCCATAAAAAAAAACACAAAAAAAACAAAAAACAAAAAACATAAAAGCTTGTCTTTCATTCTCTCACTCTTAATTCCACCCCCAATGACGATAATTTTTGTATTAATTGAATTTTCTTGGTTGTCCATCCATCGGCCGTGTCCCGGGTGGCTGATGCTTTGTTCCCTTGGGCCGGTTCGGGGTCGTGTGTCTTTGTCGGTAGGCAGGCAGGCAGGCAGGCCATCTGGCAACAGGGCGGCCCGGTTGTTGGAAATGGTGGGGGGGAGAGCGAAGGGTGAGAGGGAGCGGAGGGGAAGGGACCCACGCGGCTCCCGAGTCTCTCCGTTCTATGCACTCAGTTGAGTTCGCGCCGTGTCCTGTATCGCACTGCTCTCCGAACGCACGCGTCTCTCTTCTCTTTCTCTCTCTCCCATCTTTCTCTATACATCTCTATCTCTCTCTCTCTTTGCCGCCAAGTGAGTGAGTGAAGTGTGTTTGTAGTGTATCATTGTGAAAATTAAATAAATATTTCCAATGTCTCCCGAAATTAGTGACCCATTTAGTAGTGTATTAGTGTGTGTCAGAATATAATAATTCGCCGGTGATTCTGCCTGGTATTTTCCTGATTACCTGGTGAGTAAAGTATTAAACAAAGGAATTTTATTTATGAAATCAAAAATGATTTTGTTTTTAATTTTACAATATAACAGCTGATTATTATTTTTTTTAAGATGATATAAAAAAAAATAATAAGTTGTTTACATTACAGTTTTCTGAAATTTCGAGCCGATTTTTTTCCTGGAATTTTTGTGAGTCATTTTGAAATTATTTAGAAATTTAAAGGAACTCACATTTTTATTTGATACCAATAAATGTATAAGGAGTGGTATATTTGTTATTTCATTGTTTTTATAAAATAACATGGAAATTTCCAGCAAGAAAGTCGTTTTAAAAAGTTTCATAACAACGAAATTATCTCAGGTAGAAAAAATAGTGATGGCCCCAGAATTTTGTTAAGTGGGACGCGAAATTGGTTATTTAAGGGAGGCGAAGAGACAGTGGCGCATTTAAAGAGGGGAGGATTATGTGAGTAAAAATGATTTAGACCAGGATCCAAATTAGCATTAATAGAGTAAGATTAAAATTATAATATTAATTATTTTTGACTGCCCAGAATGGGTAGGAGAGGGCCGTGCCCTGCTGAGCTTTCTCCCTGGGTTCGCTAGTATTGGGCACCCTCTGGGAAATGCCTCATAATTATTATTTTTAACTAAAACCCTTCTTTAATTTTTTTAAATTAAAAAAAATTAGAAATTATTAAAATTTCACCAATTTTGAGTTTGCTTGATTTAAATGAGAAATGACAACTACATTTTTTACTCTTACCGAAGGGTAAGAGAAAGTTGTTGTGTGCTGTTCGCCAGTCACACCAGATTTTTTATTATTATAAATATGGTCTTTTATTTTTTTTCTTTTCATTATCAGGTTCTATTTTGCCATTCCCTTTTGACAAAAGCCACTGTGTTTTTTTTTTTATTGTTATGAATAAAATATATTTTTATTTAAAACTAGTAGATCTTACTCTTTTTATTTTCGTTTTGAAATAAAATGCCACCTTTGTTGAATTTGTTTTATTATCGGTGCATTTTTTGTTAGTGAGTATTTTTTTCAACGTTGTTTTTTTCAAATTAAAATTCTATCAATTTATTTATTTATTCTGAATATTTAAGAGATTGTCCTCAGTGTCCCAAAGGATTCCTTTTCTAGCCATCACATAGTAGTAGAATTTTGCTAGTTCAATGAAGTCTTCATTCGACTTGTAGGCGGACGTTCTTTGGAAAGATTTCTTCCTAATTTTTTTTATAAATTTACAGGATATTTGAAGGATATTTTTTAACCTGTTGTCTATTTTCATTATTTTGATTTTTATTTCATGATATTATTATTAATATCAATATTTTTGACTTTTGAAAACCCAAACTGTCAGAGTACGCCACTGCTAAATTATTATTTATTTATGGAAGGTCGTCGAATATAGGCCTATTAAAACGATAAAAAAAGACTTGTGTCGCCGCGAAATATTTTATTTTCCCCTGTTCGGACGTTTCGGGGACTAAAAGCAACCCATCTTCAGGGCAAGGATTTTTCAAAATTCCACTGCCTCTTTCAATTGTTAAGATAAATAGAATTTTAGTAACTACTCAAGGACAGGCAGGATAGTTTCTATACTATCCCCACGGCCCGCCTTGAACGTTTTTTCTGCTAAATATATTCATCACACTTTTTCAAAATATACTGTAATAATTTTTTTTCATCCTAAAAAAAATGTCTAAATCTAATTATGGAGATTTACAATTTTATATTCGGCCCGCGGAGTTATGATGCATTTTGTGCCCCGTGTGATCATTTGAGTTGGCCACTGTTTAAAATTCTACCCTCCTTAACAACTGAATAAGGCAGTGAAACTTTTAAAAACCCTTATCCTGAAGATGGTTCCCCGAAACGTCGATAAGGTGAATATAAAATAATTCGGGCCGATACAAGTCATATATATTCTATCGTCATTTCATCTTTTTTTTTAAATAAAAAATTCAATATATATAATACTTGTTTTCGGCATACGAGGCTTTAGACCGTGTTCCTAATTATTTAAATCGGTTGGTACAACAATTATTTTAGTACAAAATACTAGGCATTATTGTTGGTTTATTTTTGAAGTCTTTTATCTCCATGGCAACGTGACTTGGCTGTTAATTTCTCAAAAGTCAACGCCCGAAATCTTTTTTATTATTTATTTAAATTCCGAGTTTCTTTATATTTATATAAATACTAGCCATTAAAAAAATATAGGTACGTATCATTTTGCTTTCCCACGCTTTAAATTAAAATAGGCATATTTAAGAAATCGTCAAAAAAATTGATATTTCGTGTCCTCAAGAAAAATATTTTATATACTGTTGAACAAATAGTACAGATTTAAATAATTTGATTTAAATAAGGGCAGGATCAGCCAAATAAAAACCCCCTTATATGCTTATCGACTTTGGAGACGTTTCGAGATATATTTAATGTGTCATCATCTATCCTAATAGAAATATTTCATAAAGGTGTTATAATGAAATCGTCTCGAAGTGTTCATGAGAGAAATATTATTGATATTGATAACATTTTATCTAATGATCCCTTGGAAACAATTTCATTATAACAAATTCATATGTTTCAATATTAACCGCCACCCTAGAGAATAGAGAGGAGCCGTGAAGTTAGACAACCAGAGTGGTTGCAAAATAATGGAAACTTTTTTTAATATTGCAGTGGAAATACTATTTTTTGAGACAACAATTACGGCAGCTAAACGCTCTGGTTGTCTAACTTCCTCGACTATATTCTCTAGGGGTGGCGATTAATAGTGAAAGCTGACTGTACATATACTGTGCTACTAAAGACTACT
>JAKCPI010005449.1:0-69444 GCA_023213315.1 Euborellia annulipes | reverse complement strand
AAATTTAAATTCAAATGTAGTCTGCTAATTTAAAGCCGCCATTTTGAATTTTCCAATTTGCATAATTTTCTAGAAGGTTTACTTACGATGAACCACTTTATTCATCCATTCACAAAACTTCTAGTTTTTAGTATGTCAGAAAGTACGATAAACAATTAATGTGGACAAACAGGTCATTTTATCTATACTTGCAAGAAAATACTAGATGTATATATACTACTAATTATTTGATGAGAGCACCATCTCTTTAAGTCCTATTTTAATTAATTTTTATACCAAAAAATATAAAATATTTTTTTCATCAAGTCTTTGTTTAAATGAACATGGCTTTGATTAAATGGGAAATAGGATTATTATTTTTTTTTTCTCTTTATTTCCGCCCTTTTGGCGTTATACATTCGGCCCAGTGTTGCATAAGATATAATACACATAAAAAATTGCTAAGAAAATAAAATGATATACATATATAGCATAGATATTTATAAAAATTACATTATTTAATATAAATCACAAATAGGATTACTTAATTAGATTCCACTTAAGTATTTGATATAAATCTGATATAAATGCTAATAAATAAAGACCGGACAAAAAGCATAAAAATATTGGTGGAAAATGCTTAAAAAAGCATAAAAATCTTGAATAAAAAGCTGTTCAATAAGCAACTTCTACTCATACCAATGACGGATACAAAGGGCCCAAAATGCAACTTAAAATTACCGAAAGTGTGCGGCCAGTCCCACCAGATTACTTCGCCCCTGCGAGGGTCCGCTGCAAGCGGGCCCGAGCCAGAGTAGGGGGGTCCAGGAGGGTCGAGCCAGAGTAGAGGGGTCCAGGAGGCCCGAGCCAGAGTAGAGGTAGAGGCCCGAGCCAGAGTAGAGGGGTCCAGGAGGCCCGGCCAGGGAGGGGTCCAGGAGGGTCGAGCCAGAGTAGGTGGGTCCAGGGGACCGAGCCAGAATAGGGAAGGCGCGATTTACCCAGTTGGAGGATTTGCTTTACATCAACGTTTTTGCTGAATAATGTTTTACATTAATTTTAAAAATTATATAAATATTCGTAAAATAAGTTAAAATAAGCATGAAGGGGAAAAAGCATAAAAAATGCAATCTGAATACACTTAGTTTTTCGTAATTAGTGTAAAAATTAAATATTTAATGGTTTCTTATAAAATTCAGCAATAAGCATTTTGCTTAAAATTCAGTCTCTAGTGTAATCAAATTTCTTAACGCCCAGCCTGGAGTTAGGCAACCCAACTGGCACACGTACCGTAATCTGTCGGTGTGAAGTTTCACTCTTGCCAAAAAAAAAACAATAGAGGCCTTTTTTAATAGAAGATAAAACTGAATTTTTTTTCAACACAAATCGGGTTTGAGTCCAGCTTGCCGCAAATAATTCAACTTTGCCGAAGTATTCTCTTGGTGTAGCGAAGAGGGAGATATAATCTCACTCTCCAGTCATAAAGGATGGGGGGGGATCCACCTGAATTTATAAAAAATATAAATTATATAGCAATCCACTTAATCAGGAAAAAGAACTTCTTAGTGTCGTTTTTGTAAGAAACTTGTGGGACACTTCAATTTTTTGGATAATTTGTTAAAATTATCTTCGTGATTGTACTCCTAAACCCTAATTTAATCTATTTTTTTATTTTTTAAATGAAAAAATAAATTCCTCAAGAAGGGTCTGTGAAGAGGTGACCTTTGTTGGGCGCCTGAAAGAAACGGCGCGCGCGCCTCGTGCGCATGCGCAGATGCTCCTCCACCTGCGTCGCGACGCCACCCAAAGACGCTCCGACGAAAGCGCATCAGTATCCCGCCGCACGCGCCGCTGCTACCATCCATCCCAGCCCCGGGCGCTAAACTCTCTTACTACTCATTATAGTTTCTCTCTTTTTTTCCTAACCAAAAAAAAAATTCAAATTAATAATTAAATGGCTTAGTTTTAATAAAAAAAAAATATTCGTTTAGCCGCGACGCGTTGCGTTGCGATGCTGGTTTTATATTTTTAATTCTTCATTATATAATTTATTTCTTATTTAAAATAAAAAAAATCCCCAAGAAGATATTTTATTTGTTTTTGATTGATTTATTTATTTTTTTATTTTAACCGACTTCATTGTGTATTGACTTAATATAATATTTCTGAGCGGGTGACTTCGTTTTTAACAGCACCTTGTAAGTATATAGTATTTATATATACAGTATTAATAATTTGTTCTAGCAATTAATGCATTCTTACGCTATTATTTTATGAACATTAAGAAAATCCATCTTTTTTTATGGAATTTTATTTAAAATCATAATGATTATATACAATTTTTTAATTTTTTATTTATTTTTGAAATGTAATTAAAATACCATACTCGACCACTTTGTACTTAAATTGTATTTTTGCTTCTGTTGAATTTTTGGCGACTTATTTAAGGAAAAAAGCATTCATTTTAAAGTAGCAGTGTGAAAAGATAGCATCCGTTAATAATAAATTTTTTGTAGTTTATTAAAGCTTTTGTGGTTTTAATTATAGACCACATTTTTGTATTAAATATATAGGCCTAGTATTTTTTGTACACTGTACAGAATTTATATATTTTTAATAAATTTTTAATATAAAAATGTGGTCTATAATTAAAAATTCTCCTAATAATAAAATTTTTTGTAGCTTCATTCCAGGGGCTACGCCTTTTAAAATCTAGCATTAAAGGCGCTAGGTATTTCAAAAATTTCTGAACACTGTATTATAGAATTTCTTTAAACCTAAGATATTTTTTTCTTCTTTTTCTAATAAATAAAAAAAAAGCGGAAAATACAGTATGTGATGTAAAATTAAATTTAAATTTATAAATATTAATTTATGATAAATAATAATTTAATAAAAATAATTTTTTACTTATTTGCCCGTGACCCGTGGCTCAGAGAGAAGACATCGTGCCAGTGGTTTGCTTCCCGTCCCAAGCGAGAAAAATTTATTTCATTTGAATTGACTGCAAATCATTTGAAATAAATAGGGATGGGGTCTAAATGGCCTTAGATGTCAGAAAAGACCTTAAAAATAATAACTTAATAAATTATTTTGAATTTGGATTGTATATATTGTTATTTTTAATCAAATGGTATGAATAAAAAATATGAACTTTCAAAGAATATTTCTCGAATAGAAATTAAAACAAAATTTAATTTTAGCAGTAGATTATTATTTTGAGAGTAGATATTATCTGTTTTCCAAATTGGAACTAGAGTAGAAGCAATCCATCCAATATGAATGGCCGTCCCTCTAATTCAAGTTCAAAATAATCATCTCTCACTTATTTATCTTAAACGATAAATTTATTGGATTATAACCTGAAGGCATTGCTTTGAAAATCTTTTTCAGAACAAACCACTTTTATTCTCAATTTAATTTTAATCAAAGATCAATGACAATATCAACATTCCACCCACTAAAATCGTTTACAGTATGTCATTTGTATTTCAAACTTCAAATATTAGTCTATTAAGTGAAATTAAAATACAGCTAAACAAATTAGGAATTTCTATTAATCAAACATCATACAATTACATTTGGGCACAGACTTTATGAGTGTTTATTCCGAAATGGCTTAACTACTAAGCTGGGAATTTTTATACAAAACTGTCAAAATAGTCATATTAAAGACCATAAATCGTGTTTGCAAGAAAAATATATAGATTTCAAATTTACTTATAATTATAAAAATTTTCTTTCTCTATTATCGCTCTTTTTCTTTGTTATCTTATAAAAAAAAATTGTTGCGAATTTTCTCACACTGTTTATGGCTAATAACTACATATTAGTTAGAACTGTTAGAATTAAATAATTCGAAATGATCATCTTTTCTATATTTTCTCTTCATTTAAGTGTATAGCCCCACTTATAACAAGTATTACCGAGGTTACCTTTTATTTACACTCAACTCTATTCTAGTTTGGTTAAAGGAATTTATAAATATTTTTTCAGGGGGGAAGTAAGAATAAAGATAAATTGATTTTTAGATTATCTACCTCCTTTAAATTTTTAATTTTCATTTAATATTTTCATATAGTCTACAATATTTTTTTTTTAAGACACTTTTTTCCCATTCACACTCAGACTCACACACACACAACACATACACATACACAGTCTTTTCGGCAACTCAGGTCATAATAAGACTTTAAACGATAGTCCTATTTTATATATATATTCAACTATGAATATTTTGGGGTCCAGGCATATTTATTTAAGCCATATGGTATCAAACTGGCTTAAATAAAATCATCCTACTGCCTGGGATCCGAACCCGCGACCCTTGGTATAGGAGGCCAGCACGTTATCAAATAAACCAAGGCTCGAGGGCACAATATTTTTTAACCATTAGTAATTGTCGTGTGTAAACAGTTAGGTATATTTGTCATTTTCGGGATTTCCATGAACTCTTTTCACGGTGATTTAATATCGCAATCATTTTAATATTTGTAAAGATAAGAGCGAATTTTTTTTTTATTATTATTTCAAATAAAGTAAAATGTTCATAAAAATATTATAATTTTTTTTTTTATGTAATGCAAAAAAGTTGAGCCGAAGTATAATTAAGAGTAAAAATGCCTGTTCAAAAAATGAAAGCTTAAAATAATAATCTTGATAAATCATAAATTATTCTTTTATCTTGATTCTCATAAAATTTTTCAGAATAATACAACCAGATTATATAATAATAATAATAATAATAATATGATTAATAATTTTACCTAAATATTGATAAAAGTATTGATTTAATAATAAAAAAAAATTGGATTAGTAAAATTTGATATTATTTAGATATTAAAAGATAGGTTTTTAATTTAAAATTTTTTTATATTCCAATTATTTAAGACATTTTTCTAGATTAAAATAAAAAGAATTTTACTGGCAAGTAAGCTAATTCAACAAAAAATTTTACTTATACAATATTTATTTTCCTAAAGCTATTATATTTAATATAACTAAACGAATCCATTTGTAACGGATTTGTAACTCCAAAAATTCAAAGTATTTCGAAAATCATTTACTAAAAAATATTAAAATTTCCTTTGTAGTTAATTCATTATTCAATTTTCTTAATTCCATTACATTTCAACATTATTTATTTTTTTATTTAAAAAAAAAATTGTCATTTGTTAGAGAAATCTAAGCTCTGTAAAAAAAAAAATGTCTTGTTGGATTGTACAAATATGACGTATGTTGTGGGAAGAGACAAAAAAAAGGCGAGAGTAAAATGGATAACTTGACTGTTAAGAGAAAAAAGTGATAATATAGCTTCAATATTTTTCCTAAAGCAAATTAAATCCACTTTCTCCCTTCTCGAATTCGCTTCTAGCCGATTTTTGTCATTAAATAAATGGCAAACAATTACAATTAGAAAAAAAAAAAGAATTTGAACTCAAAATGTGCTAATTGCTTTTAAGAAATTTAATACCATTACATTATTTTTTGAGTCTTTCGATATCTCCTATTTCTAAAGTCTTTATGTACTTATTTATATTTATATGAAGAGGTCGTTTCCAGTAAGATGTCTATCATTAAGGAAATTAAATATAACAGAACATGATCAAGGAACAGATCGATAAAAACTCATTATAAAACTAAATTAGCTTATTATATTATAACTAGCCGCGCCGTCTTCCTTCGGTGGGCTTCGTTTCCCTTGACTCCCCTCCAACTGGCTGTGGCCTAACTAGGGCGGACCCTCGCCTATTCTTGATCAGTTGCCACCATTTTTCAGACAATTAAAATTAATTAATTTAGCGCACTGCATTTTGTACTGAATATGATCAGGCATGATGTCAGTCAAAATTTTTATAGTTTTTAGATTAAATTTAATTAATTTATTATTATAAATAATTTTTCATGAGAAATAGAACACAATTCTTTCCCAATGGAAAAAAATTAGAGATTTTCAAAAAAAATTTTAATCTCCCATTTGGGGATTTGGGGACCAAATATATTTCTCGGAGTCTCCACAATGTCATCTATAAGAGTGCAAAATTTCATTTCGGATTCCAACAGTAATTGGTCAAAAGGCATGACAGACAGACGGATACTACGCAATTATATATATATATAAATATGAACTTGCCAAAGGTTAAAGGGTTTTACTTCAAAAACAATAGAGATAGAGATATTTGAAACTAAATTTTTTGTTTTATTGAATAAATAGTGAAAGAGGAATTCTGAACAGCTATGTAGAGAGGGATAAAATTATACTAGGGATATCAAATATTGTAAAATGAAATTTCACTCTATAGTAGGGTCAAAGGTTAGCATAATTGGAATTTATTTTAAATATTAATAGGTCAAGTACTCAACAAGTATTTTGACACAAAAATTTAAAAATAAGCCTATTAAAAAGTAAATTAAAAATAATTTTATGATAAATCTACCATTAATACTTCTTTTCACACGGTGTATACATACGAAAGAAAACTAGCGCTAAATGAAAGAGCACTAAACAAAACGAGTTCATTTTAATACACAACTGATACTCGTAGACATAGGTGAAGTAGACAGTAGTAAAAATATCTTTTGAATTAGGCCTATTTTTTTCTAAGGTCTTTTTCGGCATCTAAGGCCATTTAGACCCCATCCCTATTTATTTCAAATGATTTGTCAGAAGCTAATGCTTTACCTCTGAGCCTTAGGTCAAGGGCAAAATTTCCCCATTGAAAATAATTGGGCTTTATGTTTCCTTTTGAGAAATCAAAACCTATTAATTGTAATAATAAAATAATGAATTAAGTATTCAAGTATTCATAAAATAATGAAATTTCTCAAATGAAAAATTCTAAAAATTGTTAATTAAAATTTTCTTTTAAATATTTTTCTTTAATTAATAGAAATATCTATTCAGCAAGTCCTCTTGAAGACCGCCGAAGTTAGATGGTGCGGCTAGTTGTAAATGAAATAAAATTTAGATTTTCTATACTTAGTGTTTCCCAGAATGTGAAATCAATTCATTTCAAATAAATAATACAATGCAATCTACAACATCAATTAACATTAGAGTGTTTGACTTAAAATTTGCTTTCCAAAAGGAATGTTTAATCAAAGAACGATTTGACATTGGTCTATACTAACATACATGTACGTATATACTATATATACTATATATATATATTATAAATAATTCACTTTTTTCTAAATTAGGCCTTTATTCCAAAACAGCTTAATCGTTTTTAAATCAAATCGATACCCCCATTAAATGTATTTTAAGATGTAAGATTATTTGTTGGATTACTGGGGGACTAAATCAACTTATAATTTATGATAATCATCACACTACTTCTCTTTAATTTATGCTCTAAGGCGGGTCCCTCAACTATATTAATGAACCATAGTCTTTTTAGCTAGTTAGAGATAAAAACGTACACTTGGAGAAAACCAAAGGAAATTTTAACCTTCTCCTTTTAAGACTCCCTGAGACTAGTCAATATTTAAATAATTTGTCAAAACGAAAGGAAATCTTCTTTTCAAAGAGAAATGTAAGATTTAAAAAGAAAAGTCAGGTCAATTTATGTGAGTCTAATCAAAAAGACACACACACATTTATTTGTTTGATGCTGTCAAACTTGATTGGAGAACACCAACCCCCTGTATGCTAGTAAAAAAAAGGGGGAAAAAAATTGTACTTTTAAAATTCTTGAGAAGATTTTTTATTTTTAGATCAACTTTGACAGTAATTATATTTATTACACTATCCACCTTAATCTTGTAAAAATTTCGGATGTGATGTTATTAAGTTTTGTATTTTAATAGAGAAACTGACTGGAATGAAAAATAATACTAATATTTATTAATCTCTTTTTTCCTAGCTATTATCCCGCATATCAGGAGGATATTAAGTAGTAACCGTGAAAAGAAGCAATACCCCGTCGCGCGGCCTGACGCTTCATTGGATAGAAATAAGATGACATTAATTTCAATCGTAGCTTGGAAATCTCGTGATCGCCATTCACCCAAGATTTGATCCACTGGGAGTAATATCAATATATATTAATATCATCAAAGAGTTAATTTTGATTTTAATTAAATTATTAACTAGTTATCAGATTCTCAGATAGAGTTAGAAGTAAATTAAAAATTTTAAAACATTACAGAGCTGGTTTGTTTCTTTGGTTTTTTAAAGCGGAACTTTTATTTGATGGCCTCAAATTTTTTCGCTCTTCTATTAGCATGTCGCGTTACAAGCCTTTGACGTCACGTCAAAGGCCGTGACGCTACAAGCCGTGACGTCTCAAGCCATGACGACAAAAATAGGATTATTTGAAATTTAATATATATGACGAATTATAAAAAAAAAATAATTGTAAGATTTAATTTTTCAATTTTTAAATTGATAAAATATAATTTTTAAAATGATTCAAATCTTCAATTGCTAAATAAATATTGTTCTCAGTTTTTAACATGCCTCTATTGATTTCCAATTTTTACTTTCTCTTACCTATGTATATATGTAATATATACATAGGTAAGAGAAAGTATTGGATTCATGTCAAAAATTCGATGTCGAGATTTTGATGGATCTTCACGTTTTGAGGTCCCCTGAATCCAAAAAAGTGGTTTTCGCGACATGGTCTGTCTGTCTGTGTGTCTGTCTGTCTGTGTTCAATTTTAAGCATGAAGGAATTGAGCTATGTGGCTGAAATTTTATATTTAAGTTAAACACCCCCCGGGACCGAGAAAATAAGCTTTTAATCAAAATTGGCCAAAGGGTACTAGTACTTTACTGATGTACTTTTTCAGTCTTTCGATTTTCTCAAAATTCGCTCTAACGATTTTGATTAAAATTCAAAAATCAATTATTTTTTAGATGCTCTTTCAAATGTATATTCTCGTTTTGCCCTCAAAATTGTTTGAAGCGCACTTTACTCTTGTGCTTCATAGGAAAGATAGGAGAAATGGTTGTCATGGTTACAAAATATAAATATTTTCCCATACTTATAAATTTTACATCTGAATTCAAATATTCCCTACTGCCGGGAACTAAATACATGTCGACACAAAAAATCTGGTGTGACAAGCACAGTACACAACTTTCGATTACCGAAGGTAAGAGAAAGTTGTGTGCTGTGCGACAGTCACACCAGATTTTTCAATTATTAAGTTAAGATTAAAAACGAGATTTTAATACCCTTAATTGAATAATTTTCTGAAAATATTCAGTTAAACGCCTACGATCCGAAAAAAACCCCACAATGTTTTTTTTTTTAACACTCACACTTTTTTCTCATTCACACACACATTCACAGTCTTTTCGGCAACTTAGGCCATATAAGACTTTGACGATATCCTTTATTGATTAATATACATATTGGGAGTCTAGGCATTCTTATTTAAGCCATTTGGGTTTGTTTGTTGTTTTTATTATTCATACATGTACTTATGTGTATATTCATATGGGTATATTGTTGTAATTTATATTTGTTTGATTGAGTCAGCTGAAAACTTTTACCTCTAAGCAGGTTGAGTAAAATTTAATTTAGTGTGGATGTAATTATTTAAAAAAATATTTCTCTCTTTCTCTCCTTCCCTATTAAGTGAACTGATTTATATTTATATAAATTACTTCTTTTTGGTCCTTCTTTCAGGTATGTTATTTCGATATATTCACAAAAGAAATTTTCAAGTCCTAATTAAAAGAAGAATTTAAAAAGAAGTACGAAATAAAATATGAATATTTATAGACCTATATATAATATTTACCCGTTTCCTTTCTTCAATTTTGATAATTATAATTATATTTTATTTTAATTGGGCTCTATTAAATCATATTTTTTTTTTTTTTTTTTGATTCAGATATTATTGACTTTTTACTGGAGTTTATAAGAAATAAATAAAAGGAATGAAATTTTCTATATATTTTTCCAATAAAAAAATTGATTTATATTTGTTAATAAATTTCTCGATTGAAATTGGTAGTTTATCATTAAAAGGGGAAAAGGAAAAATTTTAGAATAAAATAAAAAAAAAAAGTTAACCTTTTAGAAATTATCAAAAGATAAGGAATAGTATGTAACAATAGACACATGGGCGTAACTAGGGAATTTGGCTGGGGGGGGGGGGGGGGAATGGGACGAGCCATTCTCCGGGAGGGGGAGGCCTGGAAGGCCACATATTGTCTCAATTTTTTTCTTGGGGCGGGGAGCCTTCTAGCCCCCCCCCCCTCTCCGGAAACCCCCTAATTACGCCCATGAATAGACATAAGAAATATTTCATTCATAATTTTCCATTAATAATTAATTTGTACGATAAATTTTTCGTTTAATTACTCCAGAGGAATTCCTTTCGAGAGGACCACGCCTATGCAGTCGTTAAATCTTAAATCTCTCTTGAAATTAACAGCTAAGCATGAAGAGAAACTCTGTGGCAAAAAGTTCATTAGTGAGTTGGTCATTTGGGTTGTCTATCCTTTCCGAATGTTATCTCTAAAATTTTTTATGCTCGCCTGGAATCACGGGAATAAAGCAATGAAAAATTTCACTATCCTATTTATGAGAGAATTAATTTTTTGTTTGTATAATCCAAATGATAAATACGGCTAAGTTTGGCATTATTTCCAATCCTCAGCGAGACTTACTCTAAGAGCGTTCCTGATTCGCAAAAAAAAAAAACAAATGGTGATTTCAATTAATAAATGTTCAAAATTATTCAACCAATGATGGTAACATCACTTGAAAATAAAACTCGACATTGATTGATCTGAAATTACGAAAATAAAAAGATTCTCTTAAAAAAAAGTAAAAAAAAAAAATAAAAAAATAAAAAAATAAAAACAACTTTGTGCGAGGGAATTTATAATACAAAAAAGCAACTCTCAATCTCATGCTTTTTATTTAATGAATATTTACGAATAACGTTTTAGTTAATAAATTAAAAACAAATCTTTCATTAAAAGAATATACTATAGGCTTCGGCCGGCTCTACCACTTTTTATTTTAATGTTTTATAATGAATTGCATTTTTTCATTATATAATAAGCTCATGACACCAAACCCATAAATATTCTGGAATAGAAGTTTTTTACTTTAAAAGAAAATCTAAAATTTTGGTATCAGTATCAATCAGTCTTTGCCAAAAAATGTATTAAGACAATCTATGTATTATCATCATACTATAATATATAAAGCGCTAGCGGTTGACTTCCTGTCCCTGTGTGTATGTGCGTATCAGGGCCCTGATTGGCCAGAATAAAAGTAAATTGTGTTAAAGAGGGAAATTTAAAACTAAGTCAGAGAGGGAAATTTAAATCTTTAAAATTTAAAATTTCTAAACAGTGAACAAGAATAAATTTGAAGCATTTGCTCGCCGAAGGCGGGCTTTTCCACTTGTTAGGATACATTCGAGCTCGAACGGATTGAAAAAAATTTAATAGTCTCTGCAAAATCTTTATAAACAAAAGAGATAATTATTTAATTTACAGAACAATCGTAGATATTATCTTATTCATACACTAGCTTATGGGTTACACTATTGAGGTGCTCTGCTATTGAATTAGATCTTAAAAGCGTTTGATGTACTTTCTCAATAAATTTCTACTGATATATATTGATTCAAAAAACGAAAATTTATTCTCTATTCATATCCATTTTATTGCTATTCATCAGATCATAAAACAAAATTTATCGGTCTTCACATTACTATGTTTGGAAGTATTAAACGTTTTTTTTTTTTATATTTATTTCAGTTCTATTTTATCGAATGTGCAAACTAAATAAATGCATTTGCAAGAATGAAAGATGTTTTAATTTATGAGTTTTTTATTTTTGAAAAGAAATATCTAGCTAGCAAGCTATTATTTATTTTTTTGGGTTTTATATTCTTTAGTTGAATTATAGAAAATTGAAATAAAAAAAGATAAAAACATGAAGCATTCACCAATAATCCCGTGCTGTAGAGGCAAAATTTCAAATAACAAAAAAAAAAATTGGAAAAATGTCACTTCTGAATATATTCTACTGAATAGGATATTTAAGCTTAATTGACAAATTCATTTTTACTTTCTCTTACCTATGTATATATGTAATATATATATAGAGAGAAAGTATTGGATTCATGTCAAAAATTCGATGTCGAGATTTTGATGGATCTTCACGTTTTGAGGTCCCCTGAATCCAAAAAAGTGGTTTTCGCGACATGGTCTGTGTGTGTGTGTGTGTGTGTGTGTGTGTGTGTGTGTGTGTGTGTTTCAATTTTAAGCATGAAGGAATTGAGCTAGGAGGATGAAATTTTATATTTAAGTTAAACACCCCCCGGGACCGGAAAAATAAGCTTTTAATCAAAATTGGCCAAAGAGTACTAGTACTTTACTGATGTACTTTTTCATTTTTTTTCGATTTTCTCAAAATTCGCTCTAACGATTTTGATTAAAATTCAAAAATCAATTATTTTTTAGATGCTCTTTCAAATGTATATTCTCGTTTTGCCCTCAAAATTGTTTGAAGCACACTTTACTCTTGTATTTCATAGGGAAGATAGGAGAAATGGTTGCCATGGTAACAAAATATAAATATTTTGCCATGTTTATAATTTTGACATCTTAAATTTCTAATATATTGGCGGAAACTAAATATATTTCGACACAAAAAATCTGGTGTGACAAGCACAGAACACAACTTTCGATTACCGAAGGTAATCGAAAGTTGTGTGCTGTGCGACCAGTCACACCAGATTTTTAAAATATATGTTATTCCTCCAAATAAATAAATATGTTTAATTAATTTGATTACAAGCTCGCTCAGGGGCCCACTTTGTGGGTACGTGGATGGCAACCACGAGCTGCCCGAGCTGGGACAGGCATCCCTTCTGTTCTTTGTATGTCTGTCTCTTCCTTCCTCTTTTCAACAGGCGACAGACCGTGCGACGAGCCGGTCTGTTCTATCCTTCTCGGTCGCAAAAACACATGATAGGATTAGAGGGGGAAAAAGTTAGGTCCGCCGACCCCGCATCGCTGGAATAAGACGAAGTCAGAAGTAGAATTAATTTAATTACAAGCAGATGTAAAGTCTTATAAGTAGAGACCGGACAAAAAAGCATAAAAAAATGGAAAAAAGTGCTTAAAAAAGCATAAAAAATCTTGAGTAAAAAGTTGTTAAATAAGCATAAAAGTTGAAAAAACAACATCTCATAAGCAAATTCTGCTCTACAGTCGTTTGTAACTCTTGAAGATGGGATAATATCCCGAAATATATCGAGTATAATATATATTCTTTGTTTTTACTCACATAACCCAGTGAAACCCCACATATAAACACAACCTCAGTTTAAAATGTTTCACCTAAAACCTACACCGCAATCTCTCAACTTAACTTCTGCTCATACCAATGGCGGATACAAAGGGGGGGGGTAAAGGATGTAATTGTAACAGCCCCACTTTTGTTTTTGCGGAACCAAAGTTTTCCGCCCTGCGGAAGATTTTTTTCCCTTTTGCGGAACCTAAGTTTTTCACCCTGCGGAAAAATTTTTTTACAGAGCTATATTTTTTCGCACTGCGGGGCCGATTAAACATTTCGGGGGGGGGGGGGGGCGAGATCCCCTAATGTCGGTATATCCCTGTATATGTATATGCATTTGGAAAATTTCGGGGGGAGGGGGCCCTCGGCCGTATGCACCCCTTGTGTGTGCGTGTGTGAATGGAAAAAATGTGTTTTTAATAAAAAAAAAAAAAAAAAAAAAATATTCGTACAAAAAGTTCAAATAAGCACGAAAGGGAAAAAAAAGCATAAGAAATGCAATCTCAATGCACTTAGTTATTCATAATTCGTGTAGAAATTAAATATCTAGAATAATAGTTGCTTATAAAATTCAGCAATAAGCATTTTGCTTAAAATCAGGTCTCTACTTATAAGAGTCGGTGGTTCGATTCCCGACCTATTCGTTGAAATATTATCTACCATTTGATTAAAAGAAGAAAAGTCTATTAACATTAATTAAATTAATATAAAATTAAATTCTCTATCTGTGACAAATAAAAAAAAAAGAGTTCAATAGCTTTTAGCTAAACGAGCAAAAAATAAAAAAAAAGACTAACAAATAAAGGCAAGTCAAGAGCTGTTCATAAAAATATGATTAAAATTGATTTCATCTAAAACGAGGATCGCTTGTAATCACTAAAGTAAATAAAGTAGGCTATATAAATAAACACTTTATGTCACTTTAATATATTCAGAGTTAGGTACTCTATATCAATTAGTATAATTATTTTCAACGTATTTATTCTCAGTATTCAAAAGTTTAATGTCTAGAATTATTCAGTATTTTAAATTCGAAACGTGTTAATACATTTAAAAAAAAAACTTATTTATTTATTATTAAACTTAGCTTTAATTAAGCCAAAAACTTTGCTATCTAAATTGATTTTTCACTGCCAATTAATAATTCCTTTAATGTGGTCATTTACAGTTTTATGTTGTTATTGATTCCAGATGGAGGGCAATAATCCTTAGTAGTTCTGATTGAATCCGTTCCAGACGAAGTCTGTTTGTGACAGAGATATACGATTATAATAGCATATGATAAAATAAGCTAGGTAAAAAGAGGATGACAAAAATTAGACAAGACAGTAAATAGTTGGTCAAATATGGCCGACCAATTTATATAAGAATCTACATTTTAAAGATTTAAAGAATCGATGTATGAGTCAAAAAGTACTAAATCTTTGACATTATCTTTCTTTTATATCTTAAAAAAAAATTCCCTAATCGCTCGTTATTTGTGTTTGTGTTATTTCCAATGTTGACAAACAAGGGTTCTTCGTGTTCTCTGTGCATTTGTTAGGAAGAGAGAAAGAAAGCCTATTTGTATTCCACCGTTTCGAAACGTTAAGCAAAAGCAAAGGCAATGCTTTACTCACCTTTATTGCATCCGCTTGGGTTCACCCACCCCCACATTTATTATTACATACACTTGGCATTTAATTTCTTTAGAACAAAATACATAAATAAATAAAAATTCAAATTTTCCATTTCTCTCTCTCTCTCTAAGAGCTCCCTCAGTTTTTTATTTCATTTATTCATAAAAAAAGATATATAGCCTAAAAAATTTCTAATTGGAAAAGATAAACGATCATACTATTTTAAAATACCCGTATATAACAAATTTCCCCTTATCAATTTTTTTCTATTTGCCTCCTCCCAGCGTAAAAATTTACCTATTAAGATACTCCTCGAAATGCTAAAATATTAATTGGGAAAGAATCATTAAGTATGCTCTGCGGTCGGAATATGAATCCCACAATAATAGAGAGTATTGGAGAGAGTTTATGTGACTTGCTCTTTCTTATTTAAAAGGGGTGTCAAGAAATATTTCCACTGATGGGATGTACTTTGCTTTAATAAGAAAAAAAAATAGAATATTATATTTTTTTTATTGTTCACATTGTTCAAGGAATTGTTTAAAAAAATTATTTTATCCATTGCATTATATTTATTGAAAATATTCATTCGTATTTTAATTTTACAACGTTGAAGAAGGCTTAGAAATTTATTTTTGCCTTTTCCTGAAGATAAGTGACACTTACGATCCTAAGATTATACAATTATTTATTTATTTATGATGATGAAATTAGTAAAAAACAAAATTTGTACAGCCAATTAAATTAACCACTGATGTTTCGATATTTTAATCAGCGACTATATTGAGCAGAACACAGAAGCTAATTAAAAAATCACACACTTTGATTATTGCCAACCGACTCTGAAGGTGGCTTTGAAGTCGAAACGTCAGCCAGTACTTTAACGTAAATAAAAGTGCGTGAAATACAAATGGCTTCACAAGTCACCACTTTAAAACTCAGCCTTTTATTAAACAAATCATTGGACTCCAGTATCCAAAAATTTATTATTATTATTATTATTATTATTATTATTATTATTTTCGTTTTTCTTTGAACCTTTATAATTCTTCCATAGGTTTCCCCAGGGCTCCGACACACCTAGGGTCCCCTATGGATTTGCTTCTTTTCCAGTGCTGCTCTTCCAACAAGGATAGTCAGCAGTCACTGGAAACCGGTATCGTGTTGGCGGAGTAGGCGCAACGAGCCGAGTAGGACCGCTTTCTGCATCCGGCCTGCAATATTTTCTGCTTTCTGACTGCAGGCTGGAATGATCTTTAAGCTCGAGAGCAGCGAGTGCCTAACACCGCCGAGGACGCCAATGATGAGGACGACTATCTTGACCGAGTAGCCTCTATTCATCTGTCTCAGTTCGGCCGCAAGATCTTGGTATTTTGTCCGTTTATCCTCCTCTTTGGCTTCAATGTTCGCCTCGGCCGGAGCCGAGAACTCTATGATATAAATCATCTTATCCTTAACATCGAGGAGGACAATATCCGGCTTGGTGGCTTGAATCAGCCGGGTAGTTGAGAATGAGAAGTTCCAATATATGCGGCACCTCTCATTCTCAACAACGGACTCGATATCCCCGGGAGCGTATGGCAGCACAGGTGTCTCATCAACACCGTAGGAATGGCGCAAATGATAGTACAACACCCTCAATGCCGCATTGTGGCGGTACACATAGGCGGTGGGAGCATATTTTGGGCAGGCTGAAAGAAGGTGGTAAAGTGATTCCTCATGCTGCCCACAGGCCCTACAATCTGTAGAGCCTTCCACGCCCATAATACGTCGGCGATACGAGAGGGTGTTGATCACGCCATCCTGGCAGGCAAAGATGAATCCCTCAGTCTCGGACCTAAGCCCAGCAGCCATCAGGAAGCCGAACGTACGCGACGCCGACAGACCACAAGAATCAATTCCACGGAAAAAACTTCCATGTAATGGTCTGTCGACATGCTGTTGATATAAGGTCTTCAGTTCCGCCACTCTGACGCGGCGTCCGGCCTCAGACGGCAGAAGGCCTGCGAGATTATTCTCCAGCCCCCTCCGCCCCGCCAAGTCCAGTTCCAGACCAAGAGACTCCGCGGCCCGTTTTGCTGCCTTATATAGAAACGCTCCCACACCTGCCATTTCATGGTCATGGACCATCTGCAGAAGGGGATCTGACCGTTTTGAGACTTTGATGGCTGTCTGGAGGACTACTCGATCGTAGAGGCACTCCAGGCTCAGGAGGCCCCGGCCCCCTTGACGGCGTGGGATGTAAAGCCGGGGAACCGAAGATCTGGGATGAAGACTGCGACTCATGTTCATAATCTTTCGAGTCATCCTGTCCAATTCGCGAAGCTCGTTTGCTAGCCACTTCACCGACCCAAAGGTATGAAGCAGGACTGGAACGGCAAGCATATTCGAGGCGGTGATCTTATTTCTTCCTGTTAGTTCGGAAGACCAAATCCGTCTCATAATTCGCTTATACTTGCCGCAAAGAGACTCTTTGATGGAATTTGTATCTTGAGTCTGGCGCTGTGCCACACCTAGGTACTGATAAGTCTCCTCGGCGCCGAGATGGTGTATGACGCCTCCATCAATGAGCAACGCGTCCCGTTCAGAGCTCCCCGATCTTCCCTTCCTAAGATGCACCACTGCGCACTTGTCCAACCCTAACGCCATGCCGATATCGCGGGTGTAAACTCGGACGACCTCGAGAGCAAGATTTAATTCTCTCTCGGAGGAGGCATAGATCTTTAGATCATCCATATAAAATAGATGAGTGACCCTATGCCTCCTATTCCCAGGCCTACCGCATGCGTATCCCCCGACATGGCGGAGAGCAACAGATAGGGGCAAAAGCGAGATACAGAAAAGCAGGGGGCTCAAAGAGTCCCCCTGGAAGACGCCTCTCCGGAAATGTACCCAGTCTGTAGAGATTAGGTCTCCCGATCTTATGGAAAATTTGGTTCTCCAGAGCGACATCATCTCTCTAATGCATCCCACTATATTTTGATGTACCGAAAGTTTCTCCAACAAGCTTATAATGAGCCTGTGGGGCACCGAGTCGAAAGCCTTCCGGTAATCAATCCATGCCATTGACAGATTTCTTTTGCGTTGGATCGCGTCTTGACAGATGCATCTGTCGATAAGCAGGTTTTCGCGGCAGCCCTCGCTACCACGTTTTGCCCCACGCTGCTCATATATCTGTTGCCAGACCGGCCCCACCGTCCGAAGTATTCTGTTATTTATGATCTTCGTGAACGCCTTGTAAATGGTATTCAGACAGGTGACCGGCCTGTAATTCTCTGGGCTGGACAAATCTCCCTTTTTGGGAATTAGCACAGTGCGGCCCCCCACGAACCAGGCCGGAATTGGTTGCTCCCTATTTAGAAAACCTGTAAATATCCGGGCCAGATGACGGTGTGTTGAAGTAAACTTCTTCCACCAAAAGTTATTAATCTTATCCGGCCCCGGAGAAGCAAAGTTCTTAGTACCTATGAAGGCACCATTAACCTCTTCCGGGGTGATCGGGGGGCATTCACCAGGGACCTGATCTTCAGGGATCCAGGCAGTGAATTGTGCAATTGCTGGAGTGTCCTCGTACACGGGTTTTGCTTCCTCGTAGATCTTCTTCCAGAAGGACTCGACCTGGTTCGCTGGTGGTGGATGCGAGACCACAGGCGCTTGTTCTTTAAACAGCCGAGAGGGATCAGAAGAGAAAATTTTATTCTCTCTCACCCATCTTTCCCGCCTCAGGAGTTTCTTCCTCGCTGTCGTCAGCGCCCGTATCCTTTCAACAGCGTGTTGCTTGATGGTTAGGAGCTTAAGCATGTTGAGGGTGTGGTGGCGAGTCCTTAGTTCGCGAGCATGCCAGCGAACTTTTGGAGTAAAAGTTTTTCCAGCTTTAATATAGTCAACCACACACTGGACACGGGACGCAGCCTGCCTCGCTATCCAAAGTTTTTCATCCAGCCTCTCCAGCCGCCTTTTCGCCCTAACATCGGCTTGTGCCTGAATGTCGGGCCCACCAGGTATTAGAGACTGGGCAGCTGAATATACGGCACAGTTGATTGCCCACAGGTCGAATCCCTCCGAAATCTGATCAGAAAGCATCCCATCTATTTGTGCCAGTTGTTCGGGCTTTAGGGGGAACTTTCGATTTACATTCCCTCTCCTTCCGTCCAGACCATCGCCGCCATCGACAAAGAAGGCATTGGTCGGCGGGAGAAGCTGGCGATTCAAAGATCGCCTAAAGCTCGATCTTCTGCTTGAGCGTCTCCCCCCCGATCTCCGCGGAGCGTTCACGTAGCCTCGCCGACGAAGGTAGGCCACGTAATCCCGAAGGTTTTGTGGGGTTAGGTCGCTCAGCTCCGGATGCATTTCACACCACTCCCTATGCATCCGAGCCATATAACCTCGCCCCGCGGAAGTGCTGCTCTCGTAACATTGCAGCAGGTCATACCTGAGTCGATCCGTCCACTCCACCTTGGCCGTTGTTCGTTGCCGTGTCGTCATAATGTTCGCACCGTCCGGCCCCCCGGCAGCTGTACGAGAGTCTGTATCCGTACCAGACCTACCACCGGGGGGGTTGCGCGTTCTCATTCCGAAAACCGCAGTCCGTTTCCGGACATAGTTGGTGCGGGTGATTAGCCCACACCAACCCTCTGGCATTTAGGCCGATAGGCCCCAGGCGCGCCATTCAGGCTGCCAGCAGGTTTGCGCCTGTAGGCTCCGGAGGGAAGGGACGCCAAATTCCCTTTCAGTCAAAGACTGCCGTACCCGTATTATTATTATTATTATTATTATTATTATTATTATTATTATTATTATTATTATTATTATTATTATTATTATTATTATTATTATTATTATTATTATTATTATTATTATTATTATTATTATTATTATTATTATTATTATTATTATTATTATTATTATTATTATTATTATTATTATTATTATTATTATTATTATTATTATTATTATTATTATTTTAAACAAATGATTGACAAAAGAACACTGACTTTTTATAAAAAAAAATCTGGTGTGACTGGCGCACAACACACAACTTTCTCTTACCTTCGGTAATCGAAAGTTGTGTACTGTGCTTGTCACACCAGATTTTTTGTGTCGACATGTATTTAGTTTCCGACAGTAGGGTACAATTGAATTCAAGATGTAAAATTTATAAGTATGGGAAAATATTTATATTTTGATACCATGGCAACCATTTCTCCTATCTTTTCTATGGAGTACAAGAGTAAAGTGGTCTTCAGAAGATTTCAATCACAAAATGAGAATATACATTTTATAGAGAATCTAAAAAATAATTGATTTTTGAATTTTAAAAAAAATCGTTGGAGCAAATTTAGAGAAAATCGAAAAAAACTGAAAAAGTGAATCAGTAAAGTACTAGTACTCTTTGGTCGATTTTGTTCAAAAGCTTCGTGTCACGTCCCACGGGGGTGCCTAACTTAAATATAAAATTTCAACTTCCTAGCTCTTTTCGTTCTTGAGATATTTTGTTCACAGACACACACACACACAGACAGACACACACACAGACACACAGACAGACCATGTCGCGAAAACCACTTTTTTGGATTCAGGGGACCTCAAAACGTGAAGATCCATCAAAATCTCGACATCGAATTTTTGACATGAATCCAATACTTTCTCTCTCTATATATTAACATATATATAGAGGTACGAGAAAGTAATATAAAATTAACTATAAGTTAGATAACTAACAAGAGAAAGAGAAACTAGAGATAGGAAATTGAAGTGGCATGGCTAGAAGGGGTTGATGTCTGTCTCTGACTGGTGTAGGATGTAGGAGATTGGTCTTCATAAAAGGAAATCCCTGTAAAAGAAATTGAAATGAAAAAAGCAAAACTTGCGAGTCAGACAAAAATATATTTATTTTTTCGTCTGTTTTGACAACTTGTTGCTTACTTCCTCAGTCTAATTATTTCAATCCTCCGTTCATTCCCTCCCTTATTTCATTAAAAAAAAGAGAACTAATTTAAATAATTTTTAGAGGAATTTGTATTAACGAGCCAACTAAATATTAATAAAACTCAACATGTTAATCATCACAGGGGGATTATTTTTAAATTTATTTCTGCAAATAAACAAACATTTGTCATCGCTCTCGTATGACGAACACGTTTATTTAGACTAGTAAAAGAAAAATAAAACAAATATTCCAATTATTTACTGTAAAATATATAGAAAAAAAAAAAACAATATGGATATAATAGGCCTATTGGCTACTAATAATGATTTATTTTAATTTTCTGAAATTTGTTTCAAACGTGTCTCTGGCATCCTTCTTTTAGTGTAGCATTAATAAATAAATTAAAATTATGAAGGGGTTAGCGTGCTGGCCTTGTATACCAAAGATCGCGGGTTCGGATCCCAGGCAGTCCGGTGATTTTATTTAATGTTGAAAGAGGTAGAAAAACAAGAAGAAAATGCAGCTAATGTAGTTTGTTTATTGATATTCAGCTCACGGCTAACGTTTCGATCCTAGGTTGGGACCATCATCATATACATTTAATGAAGATCAATAGTTTATAATTTTTTTTTTTTTGTATATATTTACAATTACAATAGTTGTTAAATAATTTATGTAAAAACAGAATACTTGGGGCTGTGTCAAAAAAGCATATATAGTTTCCCCGAGACGGGACTTCATGTGCAATAATGAAATTTATGCACTTTTAATAACAAAAACTGTTATTATTGTTAAAATTGTACTGCCCTTCTTATATGTGAGAGGATCGAGTTAGCTTTCGAAATTGAATTAAGCCTTTCTTTGATTCCATTCTTCTTCCATTTGGATAGCAAATGGTTTAAATAAGATTTTTAAAGCCTTTAATCTATTGCTTAGAGGTGTTTCTGCTACTAGAGGTCGAGGGTTTGAATCCCGAGTGAAAAAAAAATTATTTCAAATAGTGAATGTGTTTAAATTATCTTCAATTCCAAAAAAAAAAAAAAAAAAACTCTAAACAAATAAAAACAAAACTCATCCAAAAAAGGTTTTTACAAAAAATGCATATAAAAGCGTACTCTATAGGAGAGGAGTCGATCCTGCTTTTTTTTATCCTTGAAGAAAGGATTTTTTTTTAAATAAGAAAAAATATTTTTTTTCATAATTTAACAATTCTTATTCAAATAATAATAAAAATGAGATTAGAGATTGACTTTTGCACTATAGAAAAATTTTCATTCAAGGTGAAGAAAAAGATAAGGAAAAGAAAATACCAAAAATTATTATCAGCTTCTATTTCTGAATAGTAAAAAGAGAAGATGAGAAAAGAAAAATTTATATTTTTTTTTACCTACACTGGTATACTGTAAATATGATTTTTATGAGACAGAGTTTTAAAAAAATATTTATTCTTCTTGGGTGTCGAAGACACAACACAAGATTTTAAAATCTCCACTTTTTTCTTGTACAGTGAGCGCCACAATTAACTCCTTACCTGGGAGCTAGAGCCTTAAGAATATGGTATAGTATATGGCATATAGTGAAATAATTTTAATGACCGAAAAGTCAAAATAAAATCTGATATCTACAGATTTTATTTTACCTTTTCATATTTAAAATTATTTCCCTATATACCATATACTTAAGGCTCTACCTCCCAGGCTGGGACTTAATTGTGGCACCCACTGTACCAATAATATAAAAATAAAATTTAAATAGTTAAATTTTTTACTATTATTAAAACTTAATCTTATTTTAGCTATAACTAGAAAATGGTTATAATTAACATAAAATTGCATTGAGGATTCTTGCCGCGAAGACATTTACAAAATAGTTTTTCCTAAAGGATATCACAGGATGTCGAACGGCTACTCGATGATTGAGGTGAGTGTAATGTTAATAAAAAATTAAAATATTTTTTATTATCAATTATTTTTTATTTCTAGACATTTATCGGCCAACCAGTGTACATTATTGGTTTCAATCCTTAAAATGGACCATCTTCAGGGCCTACAAACAAAATATATATTAGGAATTATTCCTTTCTAATGTTTGTTCCACAGAAAGGAATAATTCCTAATATATATTTTGTTTGTAGGCCCTGAAGATGGTCCATTTTAAGGATTGAAACCAATAATGTACACTGGTTGGCCGATAAATGTCTAGAAATAAAAATAATTGATAATAAAAAATATTTTAATTTTTTATTAACATTACACTCACCTCAATCATCGAGTAGCCGTTCGACATCCTGTGATATCCTTTAGGAAAAACTTTTTTGTAACATAAAATTATTTTGTATTTCCTTTATTTCTCTTTTTCTCCCCTGCTCTTATTTATTGCGTTTTTGTTTATTTATATCAGCTGTGTGCCATTTTAATATAATAATATACATTTATTTATATTATTATATTGCAGTATTAAAAATTTGATTTTACTTTATTTTATTCATTATTATTTAATTAAAAACACATTGTTTATTTAATTAATAATTTTTATATAATCTCATTTTGGATATTTTTTTCTTCAAGCGAAAATTAAATTGAATTGCACAAGCATTCGTCATAAACCTCCTGGCGATTGCCCCCTACCACCCACCCACCCCCCAAAAAAATAAATTATGTATGATATGCGAAAAGTCGAATTATTGCAGTTTTAATTCTCAATGCAAATCGTATAAAATTTGAACAAAAATGACTTTCATCTCTACAAATTTTTTGAATTTTTTTAGCCATTTATGGTAGTCAGGTCTATTCTCTAAAAACTGACGTTAAAATTTAAAATAAACAAATGGGTGTTAAAAAGTAATGTAAAAACAATCAACATTAAAAAATGTTATTATCTAAACAAAGTTTTTAATAGCGACGTTAACATGTTGCTTTTATTTCAAAGCTATCAAAATCACTTCCTTGCCTCAAATAGCTATTCTGTAAACAAAAACTTTAAAGCTAAAGCGTTAACATTTAGTAAATAGTGTTAAAAATTAATGTCATGTCTAGGTGGTGTCTTTAATATTTTAACGTCGTATTTAAAATGAAAATGGCGTCCTTAACCTTAAAAGTAAGGTTATGATTTTGATAGCTTTGAAATAAAAGCAACATGTTAACGTCGCTGTTAAAACTTTGTTTACAGAATAGCGTGGATTGTTTTTACATTACTTTTTAACACTCATTTGTTTATTTTAAATTTTAACGTCTGTTTTTAGAGAATAAACCTGAGTGAAAGTTAGATTTAAACAATTAAATTTTTTATATTTCAATTAGTATTAATTTATTTTTTTTTAATTAAGATAGAAACTGATTTATTGCGCTTATTTAAAAACGAGTCGATTATTATTATTAACCTTATAAAGTTAACAGCTATTGTGAAACTTACCACTATAGATACTAAATAGATATTGATTATTGCTCAAAACACCTCGAAAGGATGAAAATTGAATATAAAATTTGAATGGAATGGGAGGCGATGGTAGATCAAGAGGATATATAATTAATATTCCCTTGGTGAGCCTTTTATAGCCAGTTCTCACCCAGGCAATATTATTAACTTAACAGAGTACGGATAATCCTATCAATGTTTTAATAAAGAGCAGCCTCATAAAAAATTATTCAATTTTAGATATTAATTAATACAACGAATTTAAAATTAAATGGTAAATTTTTTATTATGGAGAAAAAGAATATATGTATTTTATCTTTTAATAAAAAAAAAAGTTATAAAGAGGTTTGCAACTTTAAGATTTTGTCGGATGGGGAAAAATTTTTTAACGAATTGCTTCTATTCAATCAATTTTTAGGATAGATTGGACATCTGTTGATCAGACAATAAAGAAGATATAGTCTTAGACCTTTAAAAAATAGAATTGTTTAATTTAATCTGCAAACTACAGTAGTTTTTTTTTTCTTGAATCAAATTCTTTCATTACTTTTATTTTATTCTATTTGGTTCCGAGGTTCCAGTGATATAAACCAAACTCCCATGGCTTAATATTAATAATTACAGTAGCAAGAGATGAATAGATTTATTTTTACTTGCTGAAAGGTAGTCATATGTACACTAATCAAGAGCTCCTTTAGAGCGCGTCTTTGGGGTTGCCTACTTTCCAGCAATCAAACAAATTTCTACACCTCTTGGCATTTTGTTTTTGTCTTTTTAGCATCTTTGGCCATATAGACTTTAATCGATACTTACTTAAAATGTTAATTACGAAACATGTAATCCAATCACATTTATTTATCCAAATGATTTAAATATTCATTGATGCCTGGGATCTGAAGCCTCAAGGCGTTGATGCTTACTGAAAATTTCTTAAAGCAAAAGGATTTTAATTCGAAACTCACTCGCTCATTGATCTGTTTAATAGCGAATAATAAACTGAATTCTTCATCTTAAATGGTTTTCATAGTGAAAAGTCTGGCGTGACTGGTCGCAGAGCACACAACTTTCTCTTACCTTCGGTAATCGAAAGTTGTGTTCTATGCTTGTCATACCAGATTTTTCGTGGCAACATACAGTATATTTAGTTAAGATACATTTTAATTCAAGATGTAAAATTTATAAACATGGGATAATATTTATATTTCGTTTCTACTTTCTTATGAAGTGTAAGAGTCCTAATCCTCTATAAAGCCCAAATTCGGCCGTGTCTTGAATATTGTTCCCACCTTTGGCGAGGGGCGTCGAAAGACGCTCTCTCTTCCTTGGAAGCCATACAGAGGCGTGCAATTAGACTGATAGGTGATTCTACCCTTACTGCATCCCTACAGTCACTAGATCATAGGAGAATAGTATCTGCACTATCTCTCTTCTACAGGTATTACCATGGTCAATGCTCTGCCGAATTAAAATCAATTATCCCACCCAATGCAACATATTCACGGAACACAAGAGAGGCATCTTCCCAGCATCCATATGCTGTTCAGATCACGACTAACAGAACAAATCAATTTCATTCTTCCTTTGTCCCCATGACCTCCCGTGATTGGAACAAGCTCCCTGCGTCTATCTTCCCCAAAACCTACAATCTTCAGACTTTCAAGTCTAACCTCAACAGGCATCTTCTCAGTTCCCGCAGTTGAGTTTCCCCTTTATGCTTCTCCTTTTGTTTTTATTTTCTTCCTGGCTGCATGTGACTATTGGTCATTATAGGTCTTCGGACCTTATGCACCCATTCCAAAAAAAAAAGAGTAAAGTGGACTTTAGAAGATTTCAATGGCAAAATCAGAATATACATTTTAAAGGGCATCTAAAAAATAATTGATTTTTGAATTTTAATCAAAATCGTTGAAGCAAATTTTGAGAAAATCGAATAAAAACTGAAAAAGTGCATCAGTAAAGTAGGCCTACTAGTACTCTTTGGTGGATTTTATTCAAAAGCTTCGTGTCACGTGCCAGGGGGGTGCCTAATTTAAATATAAAATTCCAACTTCCTAACTCTTTTCGTTCTTGAGATATTTTGTTCACAGGCGGACACACAGACAGACCATGTCGCGAAAACCACTTTTTTGGATTCAGGGGACCTCAAAACGTGAAGATCCATCAAAATCTCGACATCGAATTTTTGACATGGTTCCAATACTTTCTCTCTCTATATATATCAACATATATAGTAAGAGAAAGTAAAAATAAATTATCTCGTTTTTTCAATCTTCAAATTATTTTAACCGAATATCAAGTTTAATTTTCTAATTAACATTATTATAAAGATTCCGCGTAGGTGAGATTAGTTAGTTCTCTTTAGATAAAATCTCTTATTTCCGTTTGAATGAAATTTGTAGTTGCAAATCTCCACCATTATTCTGGATGAAATCCAGGAGCCTAAAGTTCAATTTAAAGGCTAACCGCCTATCTCTTTCTCTCTCTAATCAGCCGAGGAATATTAATTATAATAATAATTAGAATTTTAGAATGTTATTATTACATATGACAGACGAAAAATTCTCAGTGATTGTAGTATAAATCGAGGAGAGAAACAAAAAACTTTTCGTTCCCAATTAAATTACATAATGGGAGGAGGCTCGTGGCTATGCGGATAAACTGCGGATTACGAATCTAGAGTTGCTATACAACTCGGGTTCAAATCTCACTTGCCGTAAAATTTTCAAACATTGTCAATGTCTCCTCCGTCTCTTTGTAATTGGAGTTAATTAAACTCTGTTGAGAGATGTAGAAATTTAAAAAAAAAAAAATAAAATAATAATAATCAACAAGTACATATGTACAATAAATATTAATGTAAAATTTATATTTCATGTTGGAAAACCAGATCATTAAATTTCTATACTCTATTTCACCCAGAGGCAGAGGCTTGTTTATCATAACCACTTTGTTTGGATTCGAAAAGAATAACAGACATCATATCAGAATACTTTTTTTTTCATCATTTTTTTGGACAATCAACATTAACAATAAAGGTCATAAAAATATTATTTTCCTGCCTCAAACAATATTATCATTCTACTGCGGTGTATATTTACAATAGAAGTTATGTGGATTACCAAAAGTACCTCTTATATATTTAAACAACACTGATGCATCCAGACAGAAATTTTTTAACTTTATTTTTGTTTTATCTTAAATTTTAATTTAATAATATTCGATGTCTTTTTATTTGAATAAGATTTTAATATTCAATGAATACCTGGATTCGAACTTGACTAGTCATAGTTATATTTAATAATATTTACCCGCCCTCGGGGCTTGGTGTAGAGGTTAGCGTGCTAACGTATACCAAACTTCGCGGGTTCGGACCCCAGGCAGTCCGATGATTTTATTTAAGCCAATTGGATACCAAATGGCTTAAATAAGAATGCCAGGACCCCATATATGTATATTAATTTTTTTATTTTTTTTCTGTCTTTGATTGTTTCGGAGAAAACATATCTCACCTCTCTCTCTCTCTCTCACTTGCAAACATTATCGTCTGTCTCTCCGCCTTCTCTCATGGGGCCACCCCACACCCCCCCAACCCCCCCCCCCCCCTCATAGGCCTAATGTTAATTTCCTATAGGGATTTGTATGTTAATTTCGATTCAAAAGGGGGTCCCCTTTGGAACTTTTTACGCATTTAAAATTTTTTTTTCCAATTCTTATGAAATTTTGTATTTATTTACGATTCTATATTGTGTATAAAATGTCCAAATATGAGATTAAAATTTTGAAAAATAACCATAGTTTATTTCAAGCAGTCAACATTTAAAATGCAAGTTTGAAACTAAGGTGCTATGGGAAACTAAATATATCTCGACACAAAAAATCTGGTGTCACCAGCACGGTGCACAACTTTCTCTTACCGAAGGGTAAGAGAAAGTTGTGTGCTGTGCTCCAGTCACACCAGATTTTTTGGATTCAAGGGACCTCAAAACGTGAAGATCCATCAAAATCTCGACATCGAATTTTTGACATGAATCCAATACTTTCTCTCTATATATATATTACATATATACATAGGTAAGAGAAAGTAATAACGGTTATCGTAAATATCTTATATGGCCTGAGTTGCCGAAAAGACAGTGTGAATGTGTGTGTGAGTGTGAGTGTGAATGAGGAAAAGTGTGAATGTTTTTTTAAAAGAAAAAAAAAATATTTACCCCCTCTCCATCCAGCCAAATATTGACCAATATCAATATTGATAGCCTAAAAGTCAAGGGGAGTGTGGCTTCGGACCGCAGTCAGTCCGATTAATTATTTATTTGGATATCAAATGCCAGATTTATATATATCGTCTATATGGCGTAAAATGCCGAAAAGTCAATTAAAAAAAACAACATGAACCCCTGAATCCTGGGAATCGAACCCAAGATACACAGCCTATCCAGTTTCAACTAGAGCCAACGTTTACAGTTTAATAATATTCTATTCTCTCAGCTCTAAAGAGCTTCAAATGTTGATTAGACTTTAAAATTAATTCTTCTACATAATTTTAATTAATTTTTCCTTCTTCACGTCTAACCCTAAAGCAAGGGCGAATCCAGAGGAGTTTCTCGGTGGCAATGGGGTAATCTGGTGTGAGAGGTCGCACAGCATACAATTTTTTCTTAATTTCGGTAATTTAAAGGCGGTACTGTATCTGTACTTGTTTACCAGAATATATATACAAGCCAAATTTTTAAGTATTAATTTTAAAAAATAAAATTTTTTTCCAAAAAAAAAAAAAAATATTTTTCTCTAATCTCGGAGGGAGGGGGGATACAAGGCGGATACACTACACCGCTCTTGCCCTTAAGAAATTTTATTTTTAACTTTTGATATGCTCCCTATTTTTTCTTTTTTTTTTTTTTTAAACATTCACACTTTTTTCTCATTCACACCCACACTCACACACACAGTCTTTTCGGGAACTTAGGCCATTTAACTTTTAGACGATAACCGTTGTAATTAATATCTATATTTGGGGTTCAGGCATTTCTATTTAAGCCATCTGGTATCCAAATGGCTTAAATAAAATCATCGGACTGCCTGGGTCCGAACCCGCGAAGTTTTGTATAGGAGGTAGGCACGCTACCTACTACGCCAAACTCGGGGGCTTTTTAAATCATCATTAATATAGAGATTAAAATAACAATAATAATATGAGTTGCTAGTTCATCTTGTTTCTTCATTCCTCAACAATTTTTTCTCCCTCTCTCCTCCGCTCTTGACCTAAAAAGGACGTTAAAAAAAAGCTGTTATTACAACTTGAGTTTTAAGAGTGACAGACTCAATTTACTAGAAATTGTTTCACCAAATGGTCAAGAGTATTTCTTTTCTCTTAACAAAAAAATTTTAATTTTTTGTGTTCAAGAATCGATTCAGGATGTTTGAATAGAAGTTTTTTTAAATCATGTGATTGATAGATATAGTAAAATAATCCGATTGATAAAACAAAATCTAATAAATTAATCTAAATAATATTTGCTGCTTTCCAATGACAGAGCTAAAGGGGACGGGCGGACAAGTATCAACCATTCAGCCGATTCCGCGTTTGATCTCATTACAATAGAATCTGTTCCTAGAAACTGGCAACAAACGTGGCTTCAGAATATAATTAAATTTGCTTTTATTGATACCTTGTAGTTTACAATCAACCAGCTTTTATTTGCATTTTTAGATTGTAAATATTCTTGGTTGACAAAATGAAATTTAATTAAGTAATTAATAAGAATAACTTCTTATCAGTTCACAAATAAATCCTTTGGCACCTACAATAAAATTATTAAAAAATTTCACTTCCCCTTTAAAATTTAATCCATAATTTCTATCACTTTTTGTCAAGCTTTTTGGAGTTTTAAACCCGTTCAGATTTATTATCGTGAATAATGTCCGAACATTGAAGAAATTATTCTTATGTGAAATCGAAATATTCCCCGAAAAAACGGATCGACAAATCGAACATCTGTATGATTCCCACCAGTTTTCAATTATTGATTGATTCTTTTGAAACTTAATATTAAAGTGATAATAAGCTTATCGGAAAAATAAAAGGATGATTGTATTTTATTAATACTATTATTTTAATATTACATCTATTAATTACAAGTTCTAGAAATTTGTCGAAAAATTAAAAATATAAAGATTAAACCTATTTGAATAAAGTTAATGAAAAATATTTTTTTCTTACAAAGTTAATTATATTTGTTTAAGCTCTTTTTCGGCATATGAGACTATTTAAACCTCGACCGTATTTCTTTCAATTGGTTCATTGCCAATTCAATTGAAACAATTCTCCTGGGACAGGATACGAAACCTCGATATCTTGTTCTTCATGCTAATAAATAAAAAAAAAAAATAATAATTTTTAGACTTGTCTACCCTATACTGTATTTAAAAATGAATAATAATTAAATGTTATCGGTGGTCTTAAAACTGTTTTCCTAATTGTACCGGGGGAAATTTCTGGTAATTTTTTAGAGTAACTTAGGCAACAGCTCCCTAAATTTTTGGATGCAGGTTCATGCTTAAAAGCGAAAAAAAAATTTCACATAGCTATAAACATTTTAAAGCCTAAGTGAACTAACTATATTTAAGCGAAAAATGTTTCTCAACAAATGTGGTAACAAAAATAAAATATAGAAATAAATTAAATAAAGAATATGAAAAGCGACTGCAGATGACAATCAATAAAACCAGAGTTGGACATTGTAAATAAAAAGCACGCTCACCCCAGTTACTATATATATTCTGCAAGAGTAGGTATGAGTTAATAATATAATTAATGAGTAAATTATGTTAAAATTCTATAACATATTGATCTAATTAAATATTATTTTAATATATCTTTTTAGGTTGGATAGAGTACACCAAAAAAATCTTAAAAGTAATTCTAAAGATTCAGAGAATCTACAAAGTTTGAAGATTACTGCTATAATTATGGAAGACCAAATTTTGTATAAAGTCCCTTGGAGGTTAGTCCACTTGTGTCGGAGCAAGTGCACAGTACTTGAATTCGACTGCAGAATAAGCAGTCGAAACGTTGCACAGTATTTATATTTTTAATAAATAATTAATCCAAAATGTGATCTATAATTAAAAACTCCATAATAATAATAATATTATACAAACCAGAAAAGCTACTGCTATAGATTTACGATATATAATACTGTATTTATTATTAAATGGCTGATGACATTTATGTATTTAGATTTATTTTGAAGGCGTGAAAACTTTATCAAAAGACAGGCTCCTCTTCATTTATTAAATATTATGATCTTTTCATTGGTCAAAAATAATAATATTAATCAAAGCTAATTATTTATTTAAAAAGCTAAAAAAAAAGAATTAAACTATTTTATTCAATTAGTGTAGAGTAGAGATCAAATCAGATAATAAATCTGAATGTCGATTAATATTAATTACTAGCATGAATTTTTAATTTTAATTAAAAGATTTCCGATTCATTCTTTAAGTGTTTCACTGAAGAGGTCTTCATCCTCAAAAAAAATAAGATAAAAGATTCTAATTATTTTGTATAAATGAAAGTTTTTCGAATTTTTTTAATTAGAATCACTTTAATTATTTTTTGCTATATTAATTGCATGTAAGTGTAAGTTTGAAAAAGAATGAGAGAGAGAGAGGAAAAATATTTAAAATTCAGACTAAGGGAAGGAGGATAAGGGAAAATTCTCCGACCCCGGAAAATATACAATTCGTGAATGGAATATAAGAAAGTTTCTTGCTTTACTATCTGGAATTCAGTGTATTTTATAAACGTTTGCTAAAAGTTAAATTTTACAAATTTAAATAATAATAAAAGTTAAATTTACGAAATAAAGTTTCCAGAAAACTTATGGTCCTATTGATAGGGTTAATATACTAGTACTTAGAATTTTTAAACTCATTGAATATAGACTTTTATAATAAAACAAAAAATAGGGAAATTTATCTTATTAATAAATAAACAAAGACTTAGTATTAATCTCTTAAGATCAGGGTCGTAGCCAGAAAATTTTTTTGTGTGGTGTTTGAATGATTTGGGTGATTCTCCACCTCCCCATCACCTTAAATGAATTAATTTGTCCCCTCTGGCTACGATCCTGGTTAGGATGTTCGTATAGTCGACAAAAAAACTCGTTTAGAGTTGTCAACAATAATATCTATCTGCCAGAAACTTTAATTTTTCGTTGTATTATCATAGAATAAAATTAAAAAAAAAAAAAAAATTGGTTGATTTGACTAGGGAATAAAAACCGAGATCTCTGGGGTAATTTAAACAACTTACCCTTTTGCAAATAAGCTATATAAGCTTATTTATATTTTGATTTATGGAGAAAATCATTTTCAAAAAATTTTTGTTTAAAAATATTTTAGACAATATCAATAGATTCATATTCACTAGGTTTTCAAGAGTATGTTACCATTTTTTAAGAATATGGTGTACCATTCATTGATGAAATCGAGTCCATAACGTTAACAGATTTTTACCTTTATTTAAATAAAAAAAATAAATGGGAGACTCAGGAGCCAGGAAATTAAATAAAATTATTTTTCAACCTTTTGGTCGTCAATATCGACCTTCATCAGGATAGCTAATATCAAGAATATACTATACAGACTATAAATAAACAATTTCACATCTAGTTTAGTATGATTTACTTAATGGGGGCTTCTCTTTTTCAATCAATGAAGAAGTTCGCGATTGGCGACCAAAAAGACTATGATTAGAAAATTAGATAAATAATTTTATTTAATTTCTTTGGGCGCTGAGACTTCCATTTCCTAATCAAATACATAGCCACATCTTACTGGTTTTAAAAATAAATAAATAAGTACGCAAGTTTAAATGAGACAAACGAATCATCTGGATAGAAAATCTTCAAGGACAAACAGATCTTTTTTTATTCAAGGATTCTAATAGAAATTGTTTCAACGTTTTTATTTAGCTCTAATATATCACAAATGATTGATTTTTTTGAAATATCATTTTGTTATTCACATTGCAAAGTATTAATATTATAAATATTAACAGTATAATAGGATGGAATCAATAGAAAGAGGGAATAGAAAAACAAAACAGAAGAGATGAATTTTAAATGATCAGCTGTTAAAAAAATTATTATAACAATCAATCCTAGTAAAATAATATTATTATATTATTATTATATACTGTATAATCCTGTATATTTTAAGAAATATAGATAGAAAATTGGTTGATTTAAAAAATTTTATATTAAAGCTTTTAAATATTTGGGCCTATACTAGGGTATATTGACTTTATAGTTATATAAACATATTAGCCCTATACATATATAGATTTCTAATTACTGTTGTTTAATTTAGTAGGCTATATTATTTTAATAAATTTAATAAATTATATTTTGATATAATTTTTAAGTTAATTATAAATTAAATGACAACATTGAATTATATTGCTAAAAATTCACATCACACACTGGACTCATATTTATTATACTAGTACAAAAAGAGGAGATGACAGACATGGAAAGTTGGGGACCCTTTAAATATGACCTAGATGATTTTATTTCCCATTCATTCAAATTTTATAAGCTTTCAATTAATTTAAATAAATATGGCTGATACAAAATTAGATACCAAGAAATTTTAAAAAAATCCAGAAGGGACCTAGCTACTCAGGTTAATGAAATAGTACAAAAACAGATTTATTTAATAGATTTGTTTAATATTTATTATTTCAAACAGCCGAAAAAATAGGTACAGTCGGGAGTCAAACTACGAATCTGCAAATGTGAACTCTGCATGGCACTCTGTCACAATGGATAAATGGGCATTTTGATTGTATTGATTGACACAATAGACTATTGTTGATAATGTAATTAATTACAAATGGAACCTTTCATTTAAATAATGTAATAAACCTAATTTAAAAAGATGTTAGCAGCTAAACTAATTTTTCTTTTAAAATTACATGTAACAAAGTACCCCCTACCCCGTGACAAAGTACCCTGCCATGGAACACTTGAAGTGCTTAGGGAAAAACAAATTAATCCATACTTAGACATTTAATAGAAAGCTGATTATTTTACGTAACCTGTACAAAGGTATGCACCATTTATTTACATATTTGTTTTGGCTCAAACACTAACCAAAACCTGGTAAAAAAATCACAAGTGAAAATTGTAACAAAGTATCCCGCTCTCCTCTACGCACACGGCTATTCGTGAATTGGAAAATTCGTGGTCGGTTCTCTCTCCCCTAACTTTTTCGCTTCTTTGAATTAATAAATATTAATTATATGAATTTTCTTCACTGGCCCTTACGTAATATATATAATTTCATATTTATCAAAACTAGGAACCGACCGAATATTCGGTTTCGGTTACGGTTTCGGCCAGTTTCGGCCAAAAATCATGGTTTCGGCCGTAGTTTCGGTTTCGGCCAAAAAGTAGCCGAACCTTTCGGCCGGCCGAAACCAGAAAACCAGAGTCTCAAAAAATGGGATGAGACTCGCATGCAAAAAAAAAAAAAAATAAGTACAGGTGCAGCAAATGAAGAGAGCCTTTGGATGCCAAATGCCGAAAAGGAGACGTTTCGGACAAAATTTATTCGTCCATCTTCAGTCCTCGTTGGCTTATAAATTAATTAGGCACAAAGTTGTCATTGTTGTTTTGGCACAAATTTGTGCGCATGTATATTTTTTTATAAAAACAGGCGAGCGTCAATGTTTCGTGAGTGTCTATAAGATAATAAGATTTATGCAGTGGCGTACCGAGGGGGGGGGGGGCGAGGGGGGCGGTCCGCCCCAGGCCCCGAGCCGGCATAGGCCCCCATATATTTATAAAAAAAAAATTTAATGAAAATTTCTCTTTAAAAAGCCCCGGGGCCCTCAGGGCTCATGTAAAAACAAAATTTAATAAAAATTTCTCTTTGAGAGGCCCTGGGGCCCTCAGGGCTCATGTAAAAACAAAATTTAATAAAAATTTCTCTTTGAGAGGCCCCGGGGCCCTTGGGGCTCAAGTAAAAACAAAATTTAATAAAAATTTCCCTTTGAGAGGCCCCGGGGGCCTCAGGGCTCAAGTAAAAACAAAATTTAATAAAAATTTCTCTTTGAGAGGCCCCGGGGGCCTCAGGGCTCAAGTAAAAACAAAATTTAATAAAAATTTCCCTTTGAGAGGCCCCGGGGGCCTCAGGGCTCAAGTAAAAACAAAATTTAATAAAAATTTCTCTTTGAGAGGCCCCGGGGCCCTTGGGGCTCAAGTAAAAACAAAATTTAATAAAAATTTCCCTTTGAGAGGCCCCGGGGCCTCAGGGCTCAAGTAAAAACAAAATTTAATAAAAATTTCTCTTTGAGAGGCCCCGGGGCCCTTGGGGCTCAAGTAAAAACAAAATTTAATAAAAATTTCCCTTTGAGAGGCCCCGGGGCCCTTGGGGTTCAGGGATTAAAAATACTTTTTGTGTATGGAGGAGAGGGATATTTAAAGATGAGCACTCCCCCCAAAAAAAAAATTCAATATAAGGCCCCCTCTTCTAGTGCCGCCCCAGGCCCCTAACTGCCTCGGTACGCCTCTGGATTTATGTATATTTTTTTATAAAAACAGGCGAGTGTCAATGTTTCGTGAGTGTCTATAAGATAATAAGATTTATCTTATAGACACTCACGAAACATTGACACTCGCCTGTTTTTATAAAAAAATATACATGCGCACAAATTCGTGCCGAGACAACAATGACAACTTTGTGCCTAATTAATTTATAAGCCAACGAGGACTGAAGATGGACGAATAAATTTTGTCCGAAACGTCTCCTTTTCGGCATTTGGCATCCAAAGGCTCTCTTCATTTGCTGCACCTGTACTTATTCTTTTCCATTCCATAACATCAACAGCAACTTCTCTTCGAATTATAAAAAAAAAAAAAGGTCAAATAATTTGCACTTGAGGGAGAAAAAAAAATTTAGTCTCCCTAAAAAAAAGGTAAAATGATTTTCACCGAAGGGAAAAAAATTCAAAAAAAAAAAGATAAAATGAAAAAAATTTTTTATAAGAAATACAAGTTTCGGTTTCGGTTACGGTTTCGGCCGAAACTAAGGTTGAGGCCGAATATTCGGTTTCGGTTTCGGTTTCGGCTGAAAATCTTGTTTCGGTCGGACCCTAATCAAAACAGATTTAAAGTTTTTCATAGGATACAATATAATTAATTTAAGTATTGGTAACTTATACAATTTTATCTTTTTTTAACAAACTGATTTTGAACATTTTTTAACAAACACTTGTATATAGAAAGAAGTTTTTTGAACTGATAATTCTATAATAAAGAGATCCTGAGAGACGACATTAAGAGTCTTCTTTCTATCACAGGTGGTTTGTTTTTTTTTCTTCCTTTTTTAAAGGATATGTTTCAAGTTCGATGCAAAGAAAAAAACAACCCCCAGTCCCTCTCCAGAGGGTGATTAATGTCCAAGCTCACCTTGGAAGGGATTTTTCTCAAATTCATTCAGATTCAGTTGCCATCTCAATCATAAATAACCTATCCGCGTTGAAAAGATTGCTTCCCTTAAAAAGTAACATGTCAATAAGTTTCTAAGGGTGGCTATTCGTTATCTCGGAATTTTTGAAGAAAAAAAATAAATATATACCAGTATAGATATAACAGAAGCTTTAAAAAATCAATTAACTTAAGATGAACCAACCTATTAGAAGAGAAAGTGAAATGAAGCTAATGAAAATATATATACTAGTGGTACTAGTATAACGAGAAAGTAAAAAAAGAACTAAAAAGACATGAAATAATTATTTTACCTAATACGGCCATAATTCAATAATCTCAGCCAGAAAACAATTTAAATATAGCATTATTAAGAAATCAAATTTTTACAGATCTTTAGCTTTTTTTGTTTCTATAATATTAATGTTTTCAAACTGTTAAATTTTTATTTAATTCAGGTCAATCATCTGGAAATTATTAGAAAAGATTGTTGAATAAAAATTAATTTAAATGTTAGGGTTAAATTATTTTTAATATTGTGGGTGAAACCTCAAATATTTCAGGGGGAAGAGAATTCAGACCACCCTATCTTCACTGGTTAGATATTTCTACAGTATTAGTTAATCTAAATATTTTGCAAGTAATTACTAGGCATTCTAGTTTAAATTCCACTTCTAATTAAAAGGCTCATAAATATTTACTAGAATATGAAAAAAAAATTTTACTTACAAATTTCACTGAACCTGGATGAATCAAAGAGTTAGAAATTAAATTAAATAAACTACATCGATTATCAAGTTAAGTTTCTTAAACTTCTTAGTGGATCACCCCTAGATTGAGCGCGGGTAAGTGAGCCATCTTGGATTTGTGACTGAAACCTGAAATATTTCGGCGCAAGAAAGGATCATCTTGGAGTTTTCCTGAAAAAAAAAAAATCATTTATTCGATAGAGGCTCCTTTTTTGGCTGACATCCTCTCTCCCTTCATCATTTAAAAAAAATAATCATGTTATTGAGAGTGGGAAAAACCTTTGGAAATTTATAGGAGAGTTCTATGATTGTGATGATTCGTGCAAAATTTCAGCAATCGGATAACGCAGGCAACGGTTATGAACGGAAAGGAAATTTCCTTTCCATAACCCACTTTAAAGCAGAAACTTTAATCGGCTTTCCTGAAAAATCGCTTTTTTTGAGTTAGAGATTAATTGAAAGTAACAAGACAATTTTTATTATATACGGGGAGGGGCAGGATCATTTTGGATCTATTATTCATCTCTAAATCCTATCCAATCCTGTATTTTGGATATGGATTGAAATCCATCTTGAATTTAAAATCTTAAAAAAAAAAAATTATTTAATTATTATTATGGACCAGACTTCCCTTAAAAAAATATAGAGGTCAAATGAATTTCAACAAATGGAAAAATTTTCTCCCATCGACCATTCTTCAAGAATAATGAGTATATCGAAGCTCCCTTTATTAATGAGCTGATTCAGTTTATGGTTCTTAGGTATATTAAACCATACAAATTTCAAATTTATAAGATTGAAAAACATGATTTTTAATAAAATCATTTTCAATTTTAGATGATCTTGACTATTATTCCCCCCTCCCTTTCCAAAATTGTTTGAATGTCACTCTTTTCGTTTTTAGCTTTTTTTCGATTTTATCATAATTGAAAAAATTGATTTACCTCATGAATACTGATAGAAAAAAAAATGTTAACAGATAATTTGGAACGACATCATATCACAATCCTCTATTTTCTTGAAATATTTACATTTTTATATAAGAAATTTATTCGCCCTCGGGGTTTGGCGTAGAGGTTAGCGTGCTAACCTCGTAAACCAAAAGTCGCGGGTTCGGACCCCAGGCAGTCCGATGATTTTATTTAAGCCATTTGGATACTAAATGGCTTAAATAAGAATGCCTGGATTCCAAATAAATATATATTATTAAATAACGGTTATCGTAAAAGTCTTAAATGGCCTAAGTTGCCGAAAAGACTGTGTGAATGTGTGAGTGAATAAGAAAAAAGTGTGTGAGTGTTTAAAAAAAAAAAAAAAAAAAAAAAAAAAAAATTATTCTTTATTATTTCAGTATTGCAATCAATTAATATATAAAAATGTATTGCTCAAGAAAATAAATAAAAAAATTTTAATTTTACTGGTAAAAAAAAAGAGATTAACAATTAATATTTTATGAGTTTAAAACTCAACGTTCTAAAATTTTCGAATTAAGTAAAAATGAAATATTTTTTGTTAATAAATTATATTATTCAAAAAGCAGATTGAGTGTGATTTTTATTAAAATATAACTCTACTGTTTTGATGAATATAGTCGACATTCTATACATATGTATTATATGAGTTCTTTTATCCTTTTCATTTCACTCAATGTATGTGATGTAAATGCATTATGGCTTTTTTATGAGTTAATATATTCATTCAGAGCTGTAATTTTTTTATGAATAGGCGGCAGGGTGGGTTATATAAAATTTTTATCTTATTATTCCTACCTACTTCTTATGCATACATCGTAAAATTGTATGTGAGAACAATTTTTTCTCAATCGGTCCATTAGAAAGATGAGAAATTTGATTTTGCCTCCGAACTTATTATTATTATTATTTGAAATTCTTATCGGGATTTCTGTTTATTTACCCGCGGTGCTTACGTGCTCGAAGACACACACCTCAAGCTCAACCGGCCTCTGGCCGTAACCATCTATCGCACCCCGAGGAGCAGGGCCGCAGACAGACTTGACGGGCCCCGGGGCTACATACTATTACGGCCCCCCCAAAAAAAAAAAAAAACAAAGTTTTTTTTAGTATATAAAAGGCTATTGTGGCCTTCATGCCAACAATTTTTTACATAGTTTTTGACATAGTTATATATAGCTTACAATATTTATTTAAATAAAGTTATTTAAAAATTTTTCAAAGTTTCCTAAACAAAGAGTTACAATAATTTATCGAGGGCAGATCCGGACAGAGGATTTCCGGAAAAATCTGGGGATATGGAAAATTTTTTGAAAATTAGACACTGAAATCTGCGTTTTTAGCTATCCTGAGTCGTGAACAAGATTGATTTGAGATTAAAAGGCCCGGGCCCCTGAAGAAAAAAATTTCAAGAAAATGATTTTTACTTTCTCTTACCTATTTTTTTATTGAAATTTTAAGATTTGAGCTTAAAGGGTCCGGGCCCCTTGAGGAAAAAAATTTCAAGAAAATGATTTTTTTTTTTGATTGAAATTTTAAGATTTGAGCTTAAAGGGCCCGGGCCCCTTGAGGAAAAAAATTTCAAGAAAATGATTTTTTTTTTATTGAAATTTTAAGATTTGAGCTTAAAGGACCCTGAAGAAAAAATTTCAAGAAAATGATTTTTTTTAATTGAAATTTTAACCATGAAAATTATTTTTTATTAGAATTTTAAGGTGGGAGCGCAATGGGCCCGGCCCCGGGGGCCGGCCCCGGGGATATAGCCCCCCTGCCCCCCTGTCTGCGGCCCTGCCGAGGAGTTACATTATATCCTTTTTTTCTAGTTAGTGAACTAATCCTTATTTCTGGTTCCACCCGGTTCCTCTAATCCAACCTCTTCTATGCTAGGGATGATGTCCTAGTTTCAGGAGGGACTCCCTCGGCACCGGCATGGAGCCCTCTACTTTCGAAGCTTCTCCGCTGGTTTGGTCATGTCGTACGCCAAGAGAGTAGTGGAGTGCCGAGGACGGCGTACGATATGGGGCTCCTCGGACGTCAACGTAGAGGAGCACCTAGGATGACTTGGCTTCACCGGATCAAGAGAGATATGACCGAGCTTGGCCTGTCGGAGACATCATCATTGGATAGGGTAGAATGGAGGGCTAAAGTTAGGACCGCCGACCCCGCATCGCGGGAATAATAAAGGCGAAGGAAGAAGAAGAAGTTTTAATGAAAAATCCCTCAAACCCAGAATTTGAACACGGATCTTCTTTGTAGAAGCCAACATCCTAACCCATTACACCAGCGAGCCCCCGAACTAATTTTTATATCCTCAAAATAAATCTAATTCTAGAAATGTATCTGATTACCGACTAATATGTTTTGTTTACTCTGGAAATCCCTGGATGGAATAATCAATCCCCCGACCATTGATACTCCATCAATTATTTCCATATTTTTCTGTTGACAACTTGGAAGGTACAAATACAAACCGAGTTTTGTTTTAAAGCTTATTATTATTATTATTATTTAAACTCCAAAATGTATGATATTATTAAATTATAAAGTTAAAATAGGATTAAATTATTAGTCTGCAGTTAGGTTACTTTTTAATAAGTAGATTAGAATTTGTTATTGTTTCGAAAATTAGCAAATGCTTTTGTGTTAAAGTGCAAAAAATTAACCAAATTATATTATTTTACATCAAAAGAGAAATAGAAAAAGTATTATAATTATACGCTCCAAAAAGATAGATGCACAAAGTAAATATTAATGTTTATCATTAAAAGGACATAAAAATATGTAATGAGATTTTTTAAATTAACTATAAAAAAATATTCATATATAAGCTTAAAAATAAAAAGTTTATATGAAAATATATTTGCAGACATGACATTTCTCAACTTTTTGAATGGTCTTTGAAGTTTTGAAAATTAATAGGCCTATAATAAGAAACATTTCGTTTATTATAGCCTTTTTCTCTCTGTCGTTGTGTCGGATGTCTTCTTTAATATTGTTAACATTTTTTAAAGTGAAATTTTTATTACATCGCCTTAAATTTGTTCGCCCATCTATCAGCATGTCGTGTTATAAGCCATGACGTCATCATTGAATCCATAATTAAAACCTGAAGCGAGCTGTCTACTTCGGCTTTAAGGGACAGATTCTATAATTTTTGTTAATATTTATGGCATTGTTTTTGGAAATTTTATGGATTACTCACAATTCGCTGTTGGAGCAAGTTAGAAATAGTGATAATTTACCAAAAAAAAAAATTATGTATTTTCCTCCATTTAAACCACTCTTTATTATTCATTGATCAACAAGTAATTGCAAAACTATCAAAAATAACCCAATAAGTATTGTATTTCGATATCTTTAGCATTTCAAATCATAGCAGGTGAATGGAACCGCCTGCAGCTAGGCAACCTTCCACTTCGAATAAGTTAAGCCTGGTAATTGGGAGAAATTTGCTCAGCCCTTTACCTTGAGGCCTCTTACCTCATTCCCAAATAAAACATGCATGCTTGCACACACTTGCTAATCAAAGATAATCAAATACTTCGAATTTGAAATGTTTTAATATGCAAGTTTCAAACTACCTAGTATAAACATACAGAATATTAATATTTATATTTTAAGATGTTGGAATTGAAAAAAAAAATGAATATTTGAATTGATGGTAAATTGCATTTTGCACCCAGGGTATTGTATTGTCCGTTTGTCATTCTGTCATGTTTTTAGAGAACGTGAAAGACTAAGAGAACAAACTCCACAAAAAGCACAAACTTTTTTTAAAGTTTTTTCTGCAACTTAGGACATTAAGAGCCCAGGCATATTTATTTATACGATTTAGAGTTCAACAATCCACCTGCCAGGGGTCCACTCACCTTGGCTTTTAGATTATCAATATTGACAATTGTCAATAACCTCTCGGGTACGGAGGGGGGGGGGACAAACTTGATGAAATTCTTATTTAATCATATTATTTTTAAACATATTATTGATCCCTTGAAAAGTTGAGATTTAATTGAATCATAGTTTTTTTATTAGTGCTTTCCATGTTTTATTGATGAAAAAAATCAATTTATTTGAATAATAATAATAATAATTAATCTTTTTCGACTCTAGCTTTAAATAATTTTTTTTTTACTTATCAAGGTTCTCTCTAAATTTAAGAGTCTCATAAAAACACATATCTAAATTTATCCCTTCTAGTGAAAAGAGTGAGTTATCTCTATTGATTAAAATTATTTTTGAAAAATTTACATTTATATTCCCATTCCACTTGCTTGATTAAACTGTTCACATTGAAAAAAAAAGCGTTGTAAAAAAAAAAATTATTGGCTTTTATAGTTTTTTTTTTTTTTTTTTTTTTTTAAATGGCCATTTAACATACTTCTTATTAACAATAATTGTTAATAATTGTTATAATTATTATAGGCTATATATGGCTATTATTAAAAAAAAACTCAATGGGTGGAGATAGGCGGAAACGACCAAGGGCCACTAGTGAATGTGTGAGATGTGTGTATCATTTAAAATCTATATGATCAAATATGTCGAAAATACTAAAAAAAAAATAGTATCTCAAAAAACATTGATTTAATTTGGCCTTTAACTACTGATATCCCATGCCAGGCTTGTTAAATAGCAATCCGAGACAAGGGCGGATTGAGATTTGGTTTCTTGAAATAAATGTTTTCTTGCCTTGCTAAAATAAATCTTGAATGAATATGGTATTAAATATTCCTGGTGAGTTTTCTTGTAAGATTCCAAATTTTGTTTTCCATTGAAAAATGCAAGTTAACTTGTGCCGCTGTGAGAAGGTATGCAAATGACTAAATTTGAAAATGGATTTTTCGATTGGTCAGTTATTTAAAGTTTTCCTAAATTGGCCCAAAAATCAGATCTATTTCATCAAATAATAATTTTAATCTCTTATCAAGTTCAAGCCACAATTGGCTATTTTCATGAAGAATATAATTCACAGTTTTTAAGATTTTAATTTTATCCATTTAATAAATGACGCATTTAGTACAATAGTAATTTTCATTTAAATATTATTTTCTAAATAACCTTTATTAATTTAATTTTTATTATTAATTCAATAGAAAAAGAGAGAATTGTAATAAAAAAAAAAAAATATATGCAAATTTAAATAGAAAATTATTCATCAAAAATTAAAATAACTTTCATTCACGATTCCTCTTTTTCTTTTTCATTGCAATAAAAAAGCTATAAATTTTTTTCGTTCAGATGAACAAATAATTGTTAAATGTTTAGATAAAGTTGATTCAATCGTTATTTCTTCATGAATAGAGGCGTTATCATAGAGACTATCGTTGGAAATTAATGCACTGATTGGAAAGCACATATACCCGGGAGCTATTATATACTTGTGTAAACAACATTAAATATGAATGAAATTAATCTAGATTACAACCTCATATATATATACATCCTCTAAATGTTTATTTACTAATATTTAATTGGTTATAAAATAGTATCATTTTATAATAATAAATAGAGAGAACGAGATTGGCACTTTACACTAGTAAATGGGTGAAATTAACTCACTTGAAATATTGGCATAAAGACGCATAAACTTACTATAATATACCGGTATGTAGACACATGTACATATAGGCTTATAATTCTCTCGTTTATTCATTAAATCTTAGAACTTTAACCTTATTGATCTTTACCATAAAATATATTGTAATTAGTTGACATTTTTTTAATCAGATTTTATTTGTTGTGGTGCCTAACTTAGTGCATCGCTCAGGGACATACCTGGGGTCCAAACCCGCGACTCTTGGTATACAAGGCAGGGTCGCTACCAACTACCCCAAGCCCGAGGGTCAGTTCCAGGTTAATAAGGTTTTATTTAATATTATATTTAAATAATCTGATTAACCTGGAATTGTTTTTAATCCAGAGGAAATTATCCTAGTTTGAGATTCTAGTTCTTAAAATTTTTTATATTTTCTTTTAATAGACAAGCTGAAATGAATCAAATAGAAATTGATTCCTTTTTCTTTTTTTTTATCACTTAATTTTTTTCAAATTCATTTCTTTGATGACGAGACTCTATAAAAAAACTCTTTTATGTGTTTTATGCCTATGTAGGTGTTTTTAAAATATAAAAATATCATCCCATGTCCTACTGGATAAGTAAGCTATCTTAAGAAATTAATATCAATAATAATAAATAATGTGCGTTTGTATTCACTCTCAATTCAAGACATTGGAATTTCCTAATCTATCAACATCCAAACTAACTTAATCTATATCTAATATATCATAGGATTATAAATAGATTCAAATGATGAGCAAATATTGATTTAACTCAAGAGGCTAAAAAAAGACATTATATTTCTATTATCTATTAATGGCAATGAACTCCCTTTTCAAGGCCTAAGGTCAGAAGGCAACTTGTCACTCAATTATTATTATTATCATTAATATATTCTAGCAGATGAAATCATACACAATAGACAAACTAATTAATAATTAGTTACAACTCAGGAAGGAAGGCAGGAATGATGTCTAACAATTGAATTTGCTTTCTGTTTAAGAGGAAACTTACGGCATAATTAACTTATATGTACCTGGTATACTGTATCCAGCTCACCTTCTCTCTCTCTCTCTCTCTCGCAGGACGATAAAAGAGAGTATTGACAAAAAAAATTCCAGTAAATAATAAAATAGTTTTTAATTTAACGTTCTTCCATTAAGCTAAAAGGAAATTAAATTTTATATTTCCTTAGAAATTGGGAATATATAATTAATTCACTTTTCAAATCAGAATTTGAAAAAGTTTCTAAACGAATCTAAAAATGTTATTTGGAATAACAGGTATTTCATAAAACAAAAAGCAAAATGTCATAAAATTTTTACAGTTAACTTACTCTAAATAAAAATGAACTCAAATTTGTAATTAAAAAATTATTCAATTATTGAAATCTAGTGTAAAATTTCACTATTTTTTTTTTTTTTTTTTTTTATTATAAGAAGTAATCACAGAAAAAGAGGATAAAATAGCTATGAGGCTGTAGAGTCAAAATAGGCATTCTTACCGTAGTTACTTGAACACAAAAAGATTATAAATGCTGTGAGTTTAGGATTGGAAATTGTTCTTCATTTAATCACTAGTCCGCTATTTTTTTTTTTTTTTTTAATATTGAAGATCGCAAGTAATTTTAAAAATGTTCTTTTTCAAAGAATTTGTGTAAATACTTGTTGGACACTTTCTTCTTTTATTGATTAATAAAAACAATAAGATTAAAATTTTTACATGTCCAGTGAGAAAGACAGAAGGAGTCAATAAAAACGGTTTGTTTTCTTCGATCGTCGAGACGTTTATTGGTTCCTTCTTGTCATTCTTCTCACCGTCACCCAAAGCCGAATCTAATGAAGCTCCCTAGTCTATAGTCATTTTTCTAATAAGTAAATACCATTAAAAACAAAATAAGAATTTGTCGTCTAAATTTTAATGATTTAGAAACATTTATTTTTTATTTCGCATACATGGGCGTAACTAGAGAATTTGGCTGGGGGGGCCATGGGACCAGCTATCTTCCGGTGGGCCTGGAAAGCCCCATATTTTCTCAATTTTTCTTGGGGCAAGGAGCTTTCTGGGGGGAGGGGGGGGGGCAGGGACCCCCTAGTTACGCCCATGTTCGCATATTTACTAATTTAAAGTGATAATTATTAAACTATTAAAAAAACAAATTATTTCTCTTTTTTTTTTTCTAAAAAAAACATTCACACTTTTCTCATTCACACTCACACTCACACACACATTCACACTGTCTTTTTCGGCAACTCAGGCCATATAAGACATTTACGATAACCGTTATTGATTTAATATACATATATGGGGTCCAGGCATTCTTATTTAAGCCATTTGGTATCCAATTTGCTTAAATAAAATCATCGGACTGCCTGGGGTCCGAACCCGCGACGTTTGGTATACGAGGTTAGCACGCTAACCTCTACACCAAGCCCCGAGGGCTTCTCTCCTTTGAGTTCAATTTAAATAAAAGCATTTTTTTTAAGTTTTTTATTATATTTTTAAAAAATATAAATTAAAATTTATTCTCACCTGGTGGACACGAGTATTTTTATGAGCAGTAGCCTAGCTAAGTCTATTTTTTTAGAAGCTATTTATTAATATTATTATAGTCGAAAATTAGGATTGTCATTTTTGAATGAAGATTTGAGTTTTTAGGAATTTTTCTAATAAGTAAGTATACCAATAATAAAACAAGTCTTATAACAATTTGTCGTCTAAATTACAAAGAGGCGGACAGTGAATATTCTTTTGACACTTGTTTATGAAATTTCAATTTTTAGATTAATTCCACCAAAGGGTTGTCGGTCAACGTCAACTCGATTACCATACTTTACTTTATACGACCCTTTAAAGGTTAAAGAAAAAAAGGAAGAGTTGATTTACCTTACTAGTTGTTTAGTCCCTTGTCTCCTTTTGTAGTCACACAACAACAACATACCGTAATAACTTTAGCTATTTTTATTTTATTTCGCCCATAGAAATCTATTTTATCCCTGTATCTTATCATCAACAACCTTCACACCAGATATCAAGAAAATATTAAAAAAAAAAAAAGTAGAAAGAAAAAAAGTAGCTATTGTACTTAAAATTTTTACCTACTGTATGTAAAGTTTTTTTTATTTTTATTTTTATAATTTTAATGATTCATAAATTTTTTATTAATGCTAATTTGAGTGTGGAACAAAATCCTTATATCTTTAACCTCCTTTTCTTGTATGCCGAATTCTTCTTTTAACAAAATCCTAGGACCTCTAATGAAGAAATCTTAAATCTAGAATGGTTTTATCCTTCGGCATGAAAAGTCATATAGAAATGAACTATAGTATAAATTATTGGTCTACGTTTTAATTTATTTAACCGCTCATTTATTTAATGGAATTTATAGCTAATTTAAATAAAATTTATCGTGAAGTACTTACTGTCCTTTGACTCAAACAAGAGCTTTGTCTATACTCTAAAGGTCAGGGAAGGACTTATGAATAATAATTAAATTTATTACAGTAACCCCTTACTGTAAACAACCCCCACCCCTTGTTTTCAGTAGCAATCTCATGATTATTTTAAGAGGGAGTCCGAAATTTTTTGTCTAGGAAAGTCGGCGAGGTAGTATTAGATCTAAATAGGATAGAATAATGTGGATAATAATAATTTATTATATGTACGGTAATACAATATTTATTTCTTGAAATGGATAAAAGATATTTAATTATTTAATTAGAAGATTTCCAAATGGAAGGAAGCCTTCCCAAGAAAAGCAGCTAGGAATAATAAAAAACTTTATATTTTGTTACCGACGTTTCGAGAGCTAGTCGCACTCATCTTCAGGGCCTATAGTAACAAGTTTTATTTCAGTAATTAATTATTTTATAATATACATTAATATATGAATATTATGACATTAAACTTCCTAATGTTTACTTACTAATTTAAACAAATTATACTATTCTGACTCGTTGGTGTGAAATAACCAGTCCTTTTTCTATAATATAATAATCTAAAATAAATCAATATTTATTTTCATGTTGATAATTTGATTTCTTTCTTGATATCAGAGTAAAAGAAATTGTTGTTTATGATAAAATTGATTTTAATTAGACTAGAAGTAAATTAGGAAATTGAGAAAGTTGAACTGTCGCTTAAGATGTCTTTGAGGTGGTTCAACCATTCATTGAAACTTAAAGAAAAAGCACATGATTCATTCACAAGCATTTCTTAACAACAACTTGAATTCATAAAGTTTACGCATTTAAGTGATTCTTTAGAACAATTAAAAGAAAGACTAGGAAAAGTTTAAAGATAAATGAGTTTTTTATTTATTTACGGTCGAGATAAATTAGGTAAATAAATAAAATTTGTAATGAACAATTTAAAGGATCCTAGTCTTTTATCATTAATCATATAACAAGTGCAAATTAACATAAGAGGCTTTTAGTAAAGTTGAGAAAGCACTGCACTCTTCAAAAGGAGTAGGTTTATTTATTTATTGTTCATACAACAATCTCACTTAGAGTTAAGAGTCTGTCTGAATTTATATTTTTCGGCGAAAAACACTCTATAATAAAAAATTTCTCGTTACCAAGCATACAATTTCTTTTGAATTTGAAATGCACTCAAAAGTATTTGTGACGATCTCTCAATATATTTGGTCCATACCCCTTTTCGAGCAAATACTTGTTTTCTGTTTAAAATTGAGACCAATTGATAAACATAAATTCGCGGTTTTTTGTAGTATGATGAAAGTGGGATTAAAATGCTTTTGAAGTAATTAAACTCGCCTCTACATTCTAATGAATAATAATTAATAAGAAAGGGTTTTATTAAAAACTGCAATTACAGGATGTTAGATTACAGCAATGAACTTAATACCCACCCTATAATGCACATAACTTGTTAAGGTAAATTTGGATAAATCTTTAACGAGGATGATATGATCTTTCACTAGTTAAAGAGAGAGTTTGGGGAGTAAATTAAATTTTGATTAACTTTAATAACTTTAACACCTGATTTCTCTAAATATAATTATAAAACTGACGGCTCTCAATTTCTCACTACGGAATTAATCGATTTGCCTGGAACTTGTTTATTTAATACAGTATTTTAAATTTCACAGATTTTATGCTAAGACCATATGAGTTTCTTAAGTGGTATGGGTTCAGTGTCTCTATAGCAGATAAAAAGTTTTTTTAGTTTCTCTTACCTATGTATATATGTAATATATATATAGAGAGAAAGTATTGGATTCATGTCAAAAATTCGATGTCGAGATTTTGATGGATCTTCACGTTTTGAGGTCCCCTGAATCCAAAAAAGTGGTTTTCGAGACATGGTCTGTCTGTGTGTGTGTGTGTGTGTGGGTGGGTGGGTGGGTGGGTGTGTGTTCAATTTTAAGCATGAAGGAATTGAGCTACGAGGTTGAAATTCTATATTTAACTTAAACACCCCCCGGGACCGGAAAAATAAGCTTTTAATCAAAATCGGCCAAAGATTACTAGTACTTTACTGATGTACTTTTTCAGTTTTTTTCGATTTTCTCAAAATTTGCTCCAACGATTTTTTAAAATTCAAAAATCAATTATTTTTTAGATGCTCTTTAAAATGTATATTCTCATTTTGCGATTGAAATCTTCTGAAGACCACTTTACTCTTGTATTTCATAGGGAAGATAGGAGAAATGGTTGCCATGGTAACAAAATATAAATATTTTCCCATACTTATAAATTTTACATCTGAATTCAAATGTTCCTTACTGTCGGGAACTAAATACATGTCGACACAAAAATCTGGTGTGACAGCACAGTACACAACTTTCGATTACCGAAGGTAAGAGAAAGTTGGGGGCTGTGCGCCAGTCACACCAGATTTTTTTGTTTGCTTAATATTCCCCCTGACTGCACCAGAGGGTTTGCGACATTTTGACAAGTGAATGAGAGATCAATTTTTTTCCGAAATTATTAAAATGTTAATTTTGGGTATCTTTTCTTTTCAGTCAATTATGTCAAGGCGGACTGACTGACTGTGATTACTCTACTTACATTTAGTTCCCAAGAATCACCAATAGTGAGATACATTTTTGCTATGGATGGATTTCAATTTGACTAATCGTCTTCATTTTTAAGTATCTTTTATTATTGTCATTCAGAAGCTAACTTAACGTGGGTTCGAGGATAGCGACCGGGAGTTACTCGAGCAAATGCTGGCAATTCTTCTCCTTTTAAACTGAGCGATGAACCAACTTGATTCTTTTCATGGTCGCATTTTTTTTAAATATCAGGTTGGCCTCGAAATTCAAGATAATTACTAGGAGAGAGAGAGAGAGAGAGGGAGAGAGAGAGATTTTGCTAATTAAGAAGACGCGAAAAAATTTAATTAGTTTTTTGTTTTAAGAAAAAAAAATTTTTTTTTTAGGCGATTTTGATATATTAATTGTGTTTTCTAGGAATGTGAGGATTAATTAACAAAGAGATGAAAATGATAATGTTAAGAATTTCGAAATATCGCATTATTTGATGTATCCAGATGAAGTAATGGAGCAGATCAAGAGAATAAAAACTAACAAAGGTGGATATCTATTTTTTACTTTCTCTTATATATGGTGGAAACTATTACAATTGTTTGAAGTACACTTTACTGATGTGGAAACATTCGTAGCTCAGCGCCAAGTTTGGAACTAACGCGCTAATGACAACTAAATATATCTCGGTACAAAAAAATCTGGTGTAACAGCACAGTATACAATTTTCGATTACCGAAGGTAAGAAAAAGTTATGCGTTAAGTCTCACCAGATTTTTTTCTTTTGTTTTATAATCATATAAACTTCCATTATTTAAATGCTTGCAGTAAAAAATGGATTTTTAGGAATATTTAAAGTAATAATGTAATTATTATTAGGAGAATTTTTAATTATAGACCACATTTTTGTATTAAATATTTATTAAAAAAATAGATATCCACCTTTGTACTCAAGTGAACTGACAATTGTGAGTCGGAGCAAGTGCACAGTGCTTGATAACGGCTGCAGAATAAGCAGTTGAAACGTTGTACAGTATTTATATATTTTTAATAAATATTTAATACAAAAATGTGGTCTATAATTAAAAATTCTCCTAATAATAATATTTCAAACCACAAAAGCTTTAATAAACATAATAATGTAATGTATCGGAAAATAATTATTTATTTAAACATTTCTTTCTCTGATCTGAAAATCTTTATTGAGGAAGACATAAATTTTATGCTCATTTGTTTAGGAGAATACAAAAAAAGGAATCTTTCGTTTAAACTTTAACTTATTTCCAGTATTTCGTTTTTGTATGAAAACTTTAAGTTTTCTAAGTTCAAAGACTCTTTAACAATTTAATTAATATTTTCAATGCGTGGAGGTGGAAATAATTCAAGTGTGGGTTGTTTTCCAAAACAACCAAAATAGCTTTCTTGAAATAAATTTAGTTATAAAGAAAGCAAAATTGGTCATCAGCGTAGTGAATGAACTCTGCCCGATTACGTTTAAGCATAAAGACCTAAGTAATTAGGATGTTTTTTTTTTGGGGGGGGGGAGGGGGGGGACGAACTCATATTTAAATATTCCCTCCTCATAAGCGGTCAGGTAACACGAGAGTTTTATTAAATAATCACATACAATGTAGATTATGAATCACAAGGTAGTTCTGAAATTAGATCATTAATTAACCGTACTGATTGCGATTTCTCGAAATTTTACAGGGGGTTTCAGGCTGGACCGCCCTTTTCGAAAAAATTATCATTAGACGACTCACTGTTGCTTATACAGTGGATTCTAAATCCGCAGAGTTAATTTTTTAAAAAAAAAAAAAAAAAAAAAAAAATGGTGCACTACTTTTTAAAAAGTTTTTCTTCAACATTTCCGCAACCAAATGAGGTAACGCAACGATTTTGGACTCAAACGTTATTTTATTTCAGATATTTTGCAATTTCAGATACGCCATACTACTCAATAATAATAATAATAATAATAGGTTAAGAGAAAAAATGGACAACAGAAATGAGTAACAGAAATAATAGAGATATCGGTGTACAATTTAGAGTTTATAAATCGCATTCAATGCAAATTCTGATAATTGAATACTTCTGAAATGAGATCAATTAAAAACTTATGGATAAATAATATAAAATGAATTTTTTTTTAATTAAAATGATGTTAACAATAATTTCATAAATAATTTTCCATTTTCTACATGGACAATGATGCTTAATTTTTTTTAAATTTTTAATTGTTAAATTTTTTTTATCTCTGTCCATTTTAATCATTCACTTCGTTTTTTTTTAATGATGATCACATTTAGAATTAAATTCTCATCAAATAGAGAATAAAGTATCATTAATCAATGAGAATGAAAATAAATGTTAAATATTACCCTTTTGAATTATTTATATATTTTTTTTTTTTTTTTTTTTTTTTTTTAAGTATAAATGAGATAATTACCTGTTCAAATAAATTAAGTTTTGTTTTATTTGACTATCTATTTATTATCTTTTTTTTTTTAAACACACACTTTTTTCTCATTCACTCTCACATTCACACAGTCTTTTCGGCAACTTAGGCCATTTAAGACTTTGACGATAACCGTTATATTATTTATAATATCTATTGGAGGTCCAGGCATTCTTATTTAGGCCATTTGGAATCCAAATGGCTTAAATAAAATCATCGGACTGCCTGGTCCGAACCCGCGACTTTTGGTATACGAGGTTAGCACGCTAACCCCTACACCAAGCCCCCGAGGGCTATTATCTATCTTAAAAGCATCAGATAAAAGATCATTCAATTAAAGTACTATCAGAAATAAGTCCATCAATTATTTTTTCTTTTATACGAGCCATTTAAAATTATAATTGGTGATAACTTTCTTTAGAAAAATATTTACATTTAGAAATGGTCAAACTTTTTAAGATCCTCAAATGGAGATAAAATAAAGATTTTTGTTAGATGAATGCACGTAATAAATTAGAAATAGCAAAAAATCCACTTAATTATAAGATGTACTTGTTACTAGAGTAAAGAAGAGAAGAGAATATATTAATCTATTTTGAATAGTGAAAAAAAAAAAAAATAAAATTAATTAAAATACAATAATCAACCAATCTAATTTAAATTTTAAACAACAAGGTATTTTATATAATCTTGTATATAAATGAAAGTGGGTGAAATACGCTCTAGTCAATGGCCTGAAATAAATATAAAAAATCTGGTGTGACTGGCGCACAGCACACAACTTTCTCTTACCTTCGGTAATCGAAAGTTGTGTACTGTGCTTGTCACACCAGATTTTTTGTGTCGACATATATTTAGTTCCCGACAGTACGGAACATATGAATTCAAGATGTAAAATTTATAAGTATGGGAAAATATTTATATTTTGTTACCATGGCAACCATTTCTCCTATCTTCCCTATGAAATACAGGAGTAAAGTGGTCTTCAGAAGATTTCAATCGCAAAATGAGAATATACATTTTAAAGAGCATCTAAAAAATAATTGATTTTTGAATTTAAAAAAAAATCGTTGGAGCAAATTTTGAGAAAATCGAAAAAAACTGAAAAAGTACATCAGTAAAGTACTAGTACTTTTTGGCCGATTTTGATTAAAAGCTTATTTTCTCGGTCCCGGGGGGTGTTTAACTTAATTATAAAATTTCAACTTCCTAGCTCAATTCCTTCATGCTTAAAATTAAACACAGACACACACACCCTCCCCACACACACACACACACACAGACAGACCATGTCGTGAAAACCACTTTTTTGGATTCAGAGGACCTCAAAACGTGAAGATCCATCAAAATCTCGACATCGAATTTTTGACATGAATCCAATACTTTCTCTCTATATATATATTACATATATACATAGGTAAGAGAAAGTAAAAAAAAGCAACAAGGTAGTCATTAGAACAAATTACAGATTTATGTCAAAGTTATATTAGTGAAATTAGTTATATTAGCGAAAAATTACTTCATGCATTAAAATTACTAGGGAAACATTAAAATATTTGTATATTCAGCCTTTTGAAAAATTAATTTCGAAGGGAGATGAATCCCACAACCTCCTTCCCCCCGTACCTTTGTATTTTTTATATTAATCAAAGTGAGATTTTTTTACAAACTAAAATTTTCTAAAAATACCTATTTAAATACTAATTCGTTTCTAAATTATTCTCACGTTTCTACATACCTACTATCAGTACCAAAACTCGCTATATTTCAAGTTCACTTTAAATAAATTATTAAATTGCTTTAACTACTCTTAAAATAAAAGTAATAAAAAAATTTTTTTTAATATAAGAAACTCTGTTAGTTCGTCTTTTTATAATCCCCAGACTGTCTTTACACTTATCTCTAAAAGGAACGTAAAACAGGGTTTGTCAAAACATTTTTAATAATGATTAGGTTTAAATAAAACACAAATTTCAACTCATACTAAATAACAACTTTATCTTTGTTTAGATAGTTATTATTATGGTGTGTGTGGGGCCAGTTATTTATTTTATTTATTTATTTATTTATTACCATCGTTGAAATGTTGTATTAAAATCATGAAATGTTTTTTGTTGAAAATTAAAGGGATGATTTTAATTGTTTAACCGGCAATCGAAATTTTAATGTTAACCTAAATTTAATCTTAAGATAATAAATATAATATGAAGTAGAATCTTGAATTTTCACTCAGATTCACACTCTCATTGCTCTCCAAGTGTGTGTTGGAGTGTATGTGTGTAATGAAGCAGAAAATCCTCCCGAGCTGAGGAACCGTATGAAGTGACCGGGAAAGTTCGATTACGATAGAAAAAAAATCACCGACTTTTCATTTGAACTCCAATTTGTGATCCTTATTAATTAAAATCTCTTAAAATAAAATCAAAAAAAATTATTAACAAAACAAAAACAACTAGAGAAAAGAGAGATATTCTCATTAAAATCAAATACTAGCTAATAATGGTCAACTAATAATACAATTGTCAGATAATATTAGTATATTATTACAAAGTAGAATCATGTAATTTGATAGTCGCTTTTTTTTTTTTAAAAACACTCACACACACATGCATACAGTCTTTTCGGCAACTCGAGAAAAATCTGGTGTGACTGGTCGCAATGCAAACTTTCTCTTACTTTCGGCAATTGAAAGTCATGTTCTGTGCTTGTCACACGAGATTTTTTGTGTCAACATATCCTTAGTTTCCGGCAATATATTAGAATTCAAAATATAAAATTTAAATACATACATTATATTTTGTTACCATGGCTTCTACTTTTCCTATCAAGTACAAAAGTAAAGTGGGCTTCAAACAATTTTGTCTATAAAATAAGAATATACGAATATATATTTTAAAGAACATCTACAATGAAATTGATTTTTAAACAAATTCGTTAAAGACAATTGTGAGAAAAATAAAAAAAATTGAAAAAATACTTCAGTACTATTTGTTCGAAAATGAAAATGAAATTCCTGCCATGCTTGGGACATGAATCCTTAGCTAAAGTATAAAATTCAAGTATCGATAGTTCTTTCCTTATTGAGTTATTTAATTTAATCCACATCTTTTGATACTTCAGTTGAAATTCATTCAAATGATTGTGAAAATGACGTAAAATTCAAGCTAAAAGGGAATCGCCTCCTTTTAATGGCAATTTCAAGAAAAGCAATAAAACAGGCATTTAAAAGCAATAAAATCTCTTTCAGAGAAATTAACCTAAACATTATGTTTTGATATTTTAACTGGAATCCATCTTCTTGAAATTTAAAATTTTTTCACAATAAAATAAATTAATTTCAAGTGAAGTATCAAAAAATGTGGGTTAATGGGAATTACTCAAAAACGAAAACACTCTCGATACTGAAATTTTTTACTCAAGCTAAGTACCTATGTCGCAAGTATTTAAGGAAATTCCAATCACATCAGCCAAAGGGTACTAGTACTTTACTAATGTATTTTTTTCAGTTTTTTTCGATTTCTCAAAATTCACTCTAACAATTTTGATTAAAATTCAAAAATCAATTATTTTTTAGATACTCTTTAAAAAGTATATAAATAAAACTTTATGTGAAAATAGTTTAAGTACAATTTACGCTGCGGTTCAATTCAGGAGAGGGGGGGGATTGATCCTCCAGGAAGCCCTGGCGATCATTACTTTGAGGAAGGGGCATATATCGCACTGATCTTCCGGTGTAATACTTTTACTTAAAAAAATACTGGATACTTACTCGTATCGATACTTTTCTTCCGATACTTTACTGGTATCGATACGATACCAAGTACCTATACAAGTATCGATACTTTATTTTCGATCCCTGAAATTTCATCTTCAATTTTCATTCAAAAATAAATTTACAATTTTATCAACTTTTGGTAAATTACCAAAAAAGATCAGTTTATTTATTTTATTTTATTATTTTTTTCTACCGGTATATTAAGCATTAATTCAATTTACAAAAATGCGAATTGATTCTCCTGCTTTGAACGCAGATCTAGGATACTTGGAAAAGCTCAGGGCAAATTCAATCAATTTTCCATTAAAATTTATGTACTTATTAAAGTTGATTAGGACGATTTGTATTCCAAATTAAATGGTTCAAGTAGGTATAAATTATTATTTATTTCAATTGCTAAAATTGATAAATTCCGAAGAAACTAAAACAGTTGGCATGACTAATCCCACAAATACTGTAGCTTTCACTTATATCATTAAGTATTTTTTTGACATAGAGACACAAAATTGGTTGAAGTCAACCAAAACGGAGCACCAACACGACCCCATATCAAAAAAAAATAATCCCTTTTTAGATCTCAAAACAAAACACAAACCTCGGAGACACCCACCGACGGTGGGGATCAGCAAGAATGTATTGATATCATAAAATATGAAATTATTTTTTAAAGTTTTTAGGGTTCATTAAGTAAATTTATAAGTAATTTTTCGAGATATTTTGATATTATTAATGGCGATGAAATGTATAGCGGTGTTAGTCAAAATTAGGGAATGCAATGAAATTAATTTAATATCCAGAGAGAGAGAGAGAGGAACAAAGTTCGATTCGCATCACGTTTTTAATTAGATCACCCTATTGATTATATATAATTCCCTCCAATGTCAGTCTGTCGTTAAATAACAGGGAAAAAAAAGAATAAAATAAAATATACAATAAACTTTTATCTTATTTTATTCTGAAACGAACAATATAAAAAATAGTCCTAGTTGAGTTCTTGAAGATAAAAAAAATAAAAATCAGTTCATTTGGTACTCATCACTTCTATATCGTAGTAATCTATTTGATAGCTATCTGATTCTCAATATCTTATTTTATTATTTTAACTTAGGAGCTTGAAAAATACAATAAAAATTAACATTTCATCTTACAAGGAAAAGAGAGCTAGTGTGAAATCGAAAAAGAAAAATAAATATCAGTAGTAACCGCCCACCGTTAAGAGTAGGAGACCCAAGAGAAATATTTTTGGTTCATGGCATTGAGGACCTATAGCGACCCCATAGGCATTAAAAAAAATTTAATTGAATATTTTATTTATTTAAATTGAAATGCCGAGCAAATTATAAGGGAATTATACACATGCAAGTGCACATGTGATTAAACCAGGATTTGTCAATATTAAAATTTATTTGAGTTCATACAAAATTATATGGCTCCTGTGCCCAAGTTCAGAGATAAATGATCATTTATCTCCATTTCTCCATTTATCTTTTTTCTCATTCACACTCACACTCACACACACATTCACGCAGTCTTTTCGGCAACTTAGGCCATTTAACTTTTGACGATAACCGTTATGAATATATATTATTATTTGGGGTCCAGGCATTCTTATTTAAGCCATTTGGTATCCAAATGCCTTAAATAAAATTATCGGACTACCTGGGGTCCGAACCCGCGACGTTCGGTATAGAAGGTAGGCACGCTACCGACTACTCCAAGCCCCGTGGGCTTCTCCATTTATAAAAAAAATATTTGTATCTTACTTTTTACATTGTCTTAAGCACGTGGTCAGGGGCAGTTACCTCAGTTACTCAGCCTGTTTATAAGGGTTCTTTTCCCAAATTTTCCAGAAATAGAATTTCCTGAAACGGACAGAGAAAACATCGCATTTTCAAAAAAAAAAAAAAAACACGAACTTTCGCAAAAGAGAACGTCATAATTTAACATAATTTAATTTTTATTTTAAACACATTCCCTTATTAAAAAAGGTAGACTGCATTAGTTTTAATTGAAAAATATTGGTTTTATGAGAAAAAAAATAAGAGGACAATTTGTATTTGACTTCCAATTTAAAGCGCCTTCTAGTGGTGGAATTTTTAGCTTAATAATATATATTATAAACCAAGATAATCGAGATCTGAGAATTTTTCATTTTAAAAATGTATAGTACAGGCCCTTTAGTTACATCACCTGTTAACCAATTGTTTAAAAAAATACAGAGAATCTGACGTGACCCGAAAAATATGTTTATACGACGTACGTATATTCGTGTTCAGCGATCCAAAAAACAGATATTCCACCAACCATACCTGACGGGCTTTTTATCTATTGTACAGTGTTATATCAGTACCACACGAGAAGAAATTTTAAATATAAACTTGAATAAATTGTTTGCTTCATTAATCATAATCTGCATAATACAGTATAATTAATGTTTTTTTGTACAATTCCTTAAATTTTAATGGAAAATTAAATAATAAGGTAAGCTTAAATTGTTTTTTTTCTTAAAAAAAAAAAAATATTTAGGAAAAACAACAAAGTTGTATTTATATACTCCGGCAAAATGCGGTCTATATTATAATTAAATTATAAATTATAAATTCAGAGGAAGTGTGTGTGTGGGAGAAAGAGAGGAGTAGTAATTCTTTTGTTTGGTGTTTAGGCGAGTAATAAAAGGGGAAACTTGCGTCTAACAGCTAAATCCTATTTAGGCTTCGCTCCTCAACTAAAAGGGGTGCAAAGTGGAACCCGGCGGTTTCTGCGGCAAACATCTTTAATTAATAATCAGATCCATTATTGTTTCAAGTTGTGTCGTAATGAGAGCTTTTTCAATTATTAATTTAAACAAAACGGAAGTGACGAAATTCTCTCGCACGCCCAGCCGAACATTTTCATATTAAGTAGAGATATTAAAACAACAAAAATAAATTTGCAAATTTTACTTTAAATTAAAATCGTAAACCAGATATATACCTGGTATATATACTTTATTAAAAATTATAAAATAAACTTTCTGTACAACAACAATAAATCTATTTCCTTCTGATGCAAGGGCGGATACAAGGGGGGGGGGGGGGGGGTAAAGGGGATAATTACCCCCCCGATATTTGAAAAAATAACTTTTTTTTGCAAAAAATTTATTTTTCACGTAAAATTTTAACATTTTAATACTTAAAAATTTGATTTGTATTTATATTCTGGCAAACAAGTACACAGAATGCGCCTTTAAATTACTGGAAATTAAGAAAAAATAGTGTGCTGTGCGACGAGTCACTCCAAATTACCCCCCCCCCCCCGAGAAACATTTCTGGATCCGCCCTTGTTCTGATGTCGGTTTAAACAACAGGAATTACAATGAAATCTATGCTACAAGGTAGCTAGAATTCAGAATCAATTTGGTCGAATCAAAGTAAAAATAATTTATAAACTGCTTTTGAAGACATAGAAAAATTGTATCAAAAATTTGTAATCAGGTATATTTTATACTACTTTCTCTTACCTATGTATATATGTAATATATATATAGAGAGAAAGTATTGGATTCATGTCAAAAATTCGATGTCGAGATGGATCTTCACGTTTTGAGGTCCCCTGAATCCAAAAAAGTGGTTTTCGCGACATGGTCTGTCTGTGGGTGGGTGGGTGGGTGTGTGTGTGTGTTCAATTTTAAGCATGAAGGAATTGAGCTACGAGGTTGAAATTTTATATTTAAGTTAAACACCTCCCGGGACCGGAAAAATAAGCTTTTAATCAAAATCGACCAAAGAATACTAGTACTTTACTGATGTACTTTTTCAGTTTTTTTTCGATTTTCTCAAAATTTGCTCCAACGATTTTTTTTTTAATTCAAAAATCAATTATTTTTTAGATGCTCTTTAAAATGTATATTCTCATTTTGCAATTGAAATCTTCTGAAGACCACTTTGCTCTTGTATTTCATAGGCAAGATAGGAGAAATGTTTGCCATGGTAACAAAATATAAATATTTTCCCATACTTATAAATTTTTCATCTGAATTCAAATGTTCCGTACTGTCGGGAACTAAATATATGTCGACATAAAAAATCTGGTGTGACAAGCACAGAACACAACTTTCGATTACCGAAGGTAAGAAAAAGTTGTGTGCTGTGCGCCAGTCACACCAGATTTTTTTTGAATTAATTTTACATACTGTCTTTTGTAATTGGTATAAAATATATAATTTTTTTATATTAACGTGTATTTTCTACTTTTGTTGTACTTTTTAATCAGTTTTGTTTGTAATTTGTTTTTCTTTGTATTCATGTTTATTTGTTATGTTATATTACTCATATATAAATCATATTTGTTTGTAATTTGAATTTTGTTATCTAATTGTAATTTGTACTTTATTGTTATTTTATACGTTTCTTTTATTTATTTATATAATTATTATTTATTTATTTATTAATGTATTTATTAGGAACCGACCGAATATTCGGTTTCGGCCAGTTTCGGCCAAAAATCATGGTTTCGGCCGTAGTTTCGGTTTCGGCCAAAAAGTAGCCGAAACTTTCGGCCGGCCGAAACCAGAGTCTGAAAAAATGGGATGAGACTCGCAGCATGCAAAAAAAAAAAAGGTCAAATGATTTGCACTTGAGGGAGAAAAAAATTTAGTCTCCCTAAAAAAAAGGTAAAATGATTTTCACGGGAGGGAAAAAAATTCAAAAAAAAAAAAAAAAAAAAAATAATAATAATTATAGGAAATACAAGTTTCGTTTTCGGCCGAAACTAAGGTTGAGGCCGAATATTCGGTTTCGGCTGAAAATCTTGTTTCGGTCCGACCCTAGTATTTATTAGGGTCCGACCGAAACAAGATTTACAGCCGAAACCAAAACCGAATTTCGGCCTCAATTTTAGTTTCGGCCGAAGTCGAAACCGAAACTTCATATCATTTTACCTTTTTTTTTTTTAGGGAGACTAAATTTTTTCCGTCCCCTTTATATCGGGGGGGGGGGAATTTTTTCTCCTTCACATTACTTTTTTTTTGTGAGTCTCATCCCACCTTTTTAACTCAGGTTTCGGCCGGCCTAAAGTTTCGGCTAGTTTTTGGCCGAAACCGAATATTCGGTCGGTTCCTAGTATTTATATATTTTGAATGCTTTATCAGGGAAATGGTTTGGAGCTGACCTTAATAAATGAAAAAAAGAGCAAGTTTCGTCAAATTCCATACCTTTGATAGAATGATGAGTTATATATATTTTTATATGCTTTTAAAATTTCTTTAAAGTTAGTAAACTTTTTCAAATATTTATTTTATTATTAAATAACACTTAATTAAAGTCCATTACTGAAGAGATGTTTAACTAGGGAACGAATAAATATTTAAATATATTTTTTACTCTTAATTCCTTAATTTTGAAAATAAGAAATATTCAGTAGATGTATTATGAATAAAATAATTCAAGATAAAAAAGAAATATGCAAAATGTATGAGTTTGAGTAAACACAATCCCTTTAGCTGTGTCATCTTTTTACGTGAAATCAAATCGATTACAATTCAAAACATGTTTGTTGTTGCACCTGAAACAAAAACTCTCTCTTATCATGTTTTGCTATTAAGCTATAACAACTAATATCTAAATTCTAAAATAGGAATAGGATTCTGATAGTAAAATTCATATTTCAAAAAAAAATAAATTTCAATTATTTTAATTATGTAGAAAAAATTAGTTAATTATAAAATTATTTCAGGATTATGTATTGATTTAAAAGCAATCTTTTATCAATAAATTACTTCAGAAACCAGAGCCGAATTTGTGCTATGATCTTGTTATATTTGAAGTTTTCTTGAAAGCAGCTTTTCATTCGAAGAAGAACTTCTCCCCAGGGCGCCCCCCCAGGGGAAGAGAGGGGCGCCCCCCCCCAAAAAAAAAAAAAAAAAAAATAAATTTTTTATAAAGAGAAAAAAAAAAAAAAATTTGGTGGTGGGCGGGGGAGAGTGTTTTTTTTTGTAGGGAAGGGGGGTTTTTTGGCTTTTTTTATAAGAGTTTTCCCCCCCTAAAAAAAAAATATCTATGCCACAAAGGGGCCCCCCAACTGTCCCCCCCGGAGACGCACGAGCTACCCCCCCCCCCCCCCAGATTTAAACCCGGGTACGCCCATGCTTCTCCCAACTATATTTTCTCTTCATTTGAGGGAGGAATATATTAATAGACCATCAGAGATATAATCTGCTGTGATTCCTTTGCAATCCACAGATTAAAGTTAAACTTTCATTTTTATTTACTAAAAACCTCAATCCAATTTTGCATTCGTCCATTTGGTAGAGGGTAGACTACAAATCTTCACTCAATATTATTTCTCACAACACTGCTTAAATTAGTTTGTATTTGTTTAATGAAAGGTAGGCAACTCACTCTGGTTGGATTTTTCGTTTATTTGCTTTAGAATGGACTACGAATGTTTAGTTGTTAATTTCTAGGAAGATTTAACATTCACATGCCCTCGGGCTTGGTGTTCGCTCAGGGGCCCACATCTTGTGGGTACGTGGCGACCACGAGCTGCCCGAGCTGGGACAGGAAGTCCTTCTTTATATGTCTGTCTCTTCCTTCCTCTTTTCAACAGGCGTAAGACCGTGCGTCGACCTGTCCTATTACTTCGTCGCCAAAACGAATGATAGGGTTAGAGAGAGAAAGTTAGGTCCTTCGACGCGGGAATAAGGCGAGGACAGAAGAAGAAGATGCCCTCTAGCTTGGTGTAGGAGTTAGCGTGATGGCCTTGTATACCAAGGGTCTCGGTCTCGGATCCCAGGCAGTCCGATGATTTTATTTATATGGCCTAAGTTGCCGAAAAGACTGCATGAATGTGAGTGTGTGAGTGTGAATTAGAAAAAAGTGTGAGTGTTAAAAAAAAACATTCACATACAATTGAAAGCCTGAAATTATGGATAACAGTCGTAACAGTCGACTAACATAACTAAATTAAAATAAATTTAGGACCCGTTGCTTCACTTCTAATTAATTAGCTATCCCTTGTTGCCTTGATAAGCTAGTTGACTATGACTTTTGAATCTTTTCACATCTAATTAAACTAATCATGTTGTTGGGAAGCTAAAGAGAGGGGGATAAGAAATTTGAAATTTGAAAATCAAAGTTTTAATTTAAAATAAGATTCAAAAAACAAAATTTAATATCTTTTGGATCAAAAAATGCTCGATAGAAAAGTGCAAACTTAGCGTCTGAACGTCTTTGCATGTGTATTACTGTTCCCACGGGAATGGAGGATTTTGGTCCTGAAAAATGTTACCAGTACCGCAACAAGGGCGGGGCCGAGGAGGCGCCACCCCCGGGCGCATTAAAGAAAGGGGCGTCGAAAACGTTTATATTTTTAAATATTTTTCGAGATCTATATATTTGAATAAGATAATAGTATTCAAAATACCTCGATTCGAACTTAACTAGTCATATATATATTTAACAAGACTGTGAGTGTTTTTTTATTGATGAGGCCAAATCCCATGGTCCCCGGGAATCGAACCCAGGATCTCCGCCTTTCCTTTCCCCCACTTCCCCTTATATGCAGTTAGTCTTGCAAGTCATTAACTAGTAACGAAAACGTGAAAAACTTTAAAGAAAATTTTTTCACTTATACGCCGCTTGTTAAACCAGTAGAGGGACAGATATCTGAATCTGCTCATCAATAAAAAAACACTCACAGTCTTGTTAAATATATCTATGACTAGTTAAGTCCGAATCGAGGTATTTTGAATACTATTATCTTATTCAAATATATAGATCTCGAAAAATATTTAGCTATAACTTAACCCCGCTGCCCTCTGGGCTTTGCTGCTTACAGTAGTGTGTTAGAGCAGATCCAGATATCTGTCCCTCTACTGGTTTAACAAGCGGCGCATAAGTGAAAAATTTTTCTCTAAAGTTTTTCACGTTTTCTTTACTAGTTAGTGACTTGCAAGACTAACTGCATATAAGGGGAAGTGAGTTTTATTGGTGCAGGTCGAGGGTCCGGTGGCCTGGTGCAATGGATAGCACTCCTATGCCCCGGAAAGGCGGAGATCCTGGGTTCGATTCCCGGGGGCCATGGGATGTTTGGCCTCATCAATAAAAAACACTCACAGTCTTGTTAAAAAGTTTATATTTTTACAAAAAAAAATTGTATTATTCATTGTAGTGGAGACAAAAAATAACAAACTTTTCTAAAAATAATAATTATTATTAATAAATATTTTTTTGTTATTTAGAATTTGGGGAGGGGTGGGGGGTGCATTTTGGCTGTAAGCAGATTTAATGTTGAATAAATATTTAATAAAATATTTTTTTTTTTTTTGGTAGGGGGAGGGCGCAAATTATAAAGCCTTCTCCCAAAAAACTCATTTTTTACACTCTAAGATTAAGGTTGTTGTTGTTTACTATATCATTGATATATTATCTGTCGGATAAACTTGCTAGGCCCTATTTGTCTAGAAGTGAAGCAACCGACTCTTAAAATCAACTGGTTTAATAGTCTGCTTATTTTTATTTTACCTATCTCTTCAGAGGGTATTAAATTCATATTTGTAAATTAGCATATAATAAAAATAAGTAATATTTATTACCAGCAATAATAAAAAATTTTCAAAAGATAATTGTATTTTAAAAGGGAGAAAATTACGTAAATTAAGGAATCTAGAACTAAGGCAATAAAGGATAACAAATTTATGACAGCGAGCCAAATTACCTTTTGTCCAAGGCCATTAAACTTTAAATTAGTAATAATAGCTAATAGGTAACTTAATGAGAAACCTATATGAGTGGAAAAGATGATTAAATTCACATGAGATATTAATTGGATATTTTTCATGTAATTAATCATATGTATAATTTATACATTAGATCTATTTATGTTTAATTAGGGCTATGTTGATTTGGAGAATCGTACTGTCGTAAACATAGGGGTGAATCCAGGAATGGGGAGATTATCCCTCTCTACCTGGAGGTTCGTCCTTTGGCTGCTTATCATTCTACCTATATCAATTTATTCTTGTTATATGGACCGTTTATTTTGAAAGTCGTGTAAGTCCATTTTTTTTTTTTTAATGAGATTTCACATAATTTATGATTAAAATAATGTAAATTTTCTATGTATAACGAGCAAGTGGTAAATTTCTTAAAAAATTCCCATGTTTTGTTCAATTGAAAATTGGTCGCTAAATAGATTTTTTAATAAACAGATATGTTAACCTTTCATTTTCTCGAAACAATAGAAAATGGACTTACACCACTTTCAAAATAAACGGTCCATTTATATAATAATTTGTCAAAGGGCTAACAGAGAAGGAAAGAGGAGGTTAGATATTTAACAATAGCTTTTATCACTCCATATTTATTCATGAATTCTTTTAAGATCAAAAAAAAAAACGAATGGGAAAAAGTTATAACAAAAGAGAATTGATATATATATAAAACAAATATAAAATTGAAAATATCAAATCTTTCACAATCTTTTGATCTCTAAAAAACATTATAAATGGCCTATATATATATATAACAACCTTACAAACGATAAAATGTATATTAGAGAGAGGTTGGAATAAAAGGGCAGCTTTTTCAATTTGTCGTCGAAAGTTTATTCTACCAGGTGTTTCAATGAGAGCAGTCAGAGTGTTAGACTTTTTTATTTCTTTTTTATTTTGTGAAGAGTATGTAAGCTAAACCTTTTATTGTTTTTATTATTGAATAAAAATTCTTGCTTTCAGGTAAACTGAAATTTATATGTTTAAGCTACAACGTTTCGGTCACTCATTCTGTAGCCTTCTTCAGGTATAAATTCAGTTACAATCACAAAGCATCTTACATCTAGAGATCTACATTTTGAATGGAACACTAGAGGCAAGGTTACAGAATAAGTGGTGACCAAAACGTTGTATCTTAAACAAATAAACCACAGTTTACCTAAAATTAAGAATTATTATTTAATAATTATATCAAAAACTTTTTTCTGAGTAGACCTATTAAATTTTGAAAATTTCTTCTGATCAAGACAAATTTAATAATGTCGAGATCTAATTGAAGATTGAAATTAAATATACAAATTTTTTTATACTAGGTATTTAACAAAGCTGTGTGTTATTTATTGGCGAGGCCAAACATGCAATGGCCTCCGGGAATCGAACCCAGGATCTCCAGCCTTTCCGGGATTTGGCCTAGCCAATAAATAACACTCATATCTTTGTTAGATATATATCACTATCTAATTCAAATAAATATCTCGAAAATATTTAATTATACACTAGGTTATATGTTTCCAAATTATTATTAATTATAAATTAATATAAAATGCATTCTGGTACTCATTGGACATCACCAGAAATGATTTAATTAATAACACAATTTTCAGGGAACCAGACTATTGCTCAATTTAAACAATTTTTTTTGCCCATTTCTTTAAGAGAAAAATGTACTGACCGATGTAAGCCCGTCAATTACTATATTTTTAAATTTTTTCTAATCTTGGTATTTTATATTTATAGAACAATTCAATTTTTTTCGGACACCTAACCCATGATTTTCAGATTTTTTTTTTACCAATGATTTTAATGTTACTATGACCATGGACCCACCTGGCCAAATCGATATTAAAACAAAAATAAATTAATAAATGGAGCTAGCTTGTTTGTAAAACGAACACAAATTACCGAAGAGACTATTTAAATATTCTTTTACTTAGGTATAATTCCGGCTAATGCATCTGACATATAAATATCAAAATTTCAGCTCAAGATTTTTTCAAATATGATGTGATAAGGGAAATGTGTTTTAGCATTCCGGGCAGCGATCAAAAACACTTTTTCAATTTTTCTCTTTTTCTGTCAGCCTTCTCGCTATTAGAAAGAAATATAATGTTTAAGAGAGCAATCGTGACTTTCATAAAGTATTTTACTTTCCCAGACTATTATTACATTATTAGAAAAATTTGAAAATAGAATCGGAATTATTTTTAAAAATAATGTTTATACTTTTTTTATATATATATTTAAGTTTCAGGTCATCGATCTCAGGAATGCAAAAAAATCTTAATGTGCCTGTGGATATTTAGCTTTTTATTTTGCATATATCTCTGGAACCACATAACGAATAAGGATGAAGTTTGATAAATTCCTAGTCCTATGCGATCGTATTAAGGGAATAAAAGAAGCGATTTTCGTAGCTGGGAGCGAACCACTATTTTCTCAGCTTTCACTGTACCAAATCGTTAAAAACTCAATCATAATAACGGGAAAGTTTTGCAGTTTCGTTGTCTATTTTTTTTGTATTAACAACATTTCACTCAATATGATAATATTCTGGAATGTTTGAACGAAGCATTCTTCTTCCCTTTCTATAGAGACAACGGAGAGGAAAAAACAATAATACATTTTCAGTTGTTGAAAAAAAAAAATGTCAACTTAAAAATCCGTTCGGATGCAATGTTAAAATAATTCCTAAACAATGTAATGATAAATCATAAATTCATTCCACTTCTGGTAAGCTTTTATAAACAAACGAACACTTTTCATTCCCAATCCAAGAGGCTGCATGAAATACATGAAAACAATCGACTACTACTAATATTATAATCACCATAATAAATTATCAACTTGAATTTGCTTCACAAATTGCTATTGTTGGTATAACAATTCAAGTAGCTTTGGAATGGGTGAGAGTTGTTCTATAATACGAGTATTTCCAACTATGATAGTTGGTTTCATTTTTCTTTAAGGGATAATTTAAATTAATAATAATAATAATAATAATAATATAAATCTTACTAATAGTCGTCTAAATTATTAATTTTGATGATAGTTCAAAGTTAAATTTATTACTATTTATATTTATAACTACCTTCGCTACCCCAATATATTAGCTAATATTCTACTTAACTTATTGATATAATTTTATAATATAAAGTTGAGTTGTAATTACTTAATATATTTTAGAGAAAAAAAAATCACTATAAGCAGATGATACATTTTATTTTCTCTTAGGCTGTTTTTCACACGGGGATACTCAAATCTCGTATACTTGTCGACTAGTAGACTCGAGACTGGTAGCCTCGAGACTGTAAGTTAGCTGTCATATTCACACAGCCGCTACTTAAATCGCGAGTATCCTATCAACCTACTCAGTTCCCTCCAAATTTTAAACATCAACATTTGAAGGGACAAAAAGTTATTCTTAATAATAATTACTCTGGTATTGTTAATAAAATGTTGTATAGTTTGTATTGGTTATATGTTTTTAACTTGCTTTCTTCAATTTGAATAAATATGGCCTCCGAAGACCTTAAATAAAAAAAAAAATCTTTGCTATAAAAAATAAATAAATAAATAAAATAAAACACTCGATTATTTGTTTACAATTAATAAATAATTTTAAACAAATAGATATTTTCGGATTATTACTCAATTTTTTTATCTTTATTTTTGCTAAAAATTAAAATTTTAAATTTAAACTATTCACATAGCCTACATTTGATTAGAAAATTGTATTCAATGTATGAAAAATATTTATTAATATCACTAGGGAATACTTTGAAAAAGATTTTTTATAATATATGTAGATAATATATGCAAAATATCTTTTTTTGAAGGAGGTATACACTCCTTCAATATATATATATATATATATGTATAGCTGAGTGTTGATAATCAAATAGGAAGATTGAATGAGCAAGCAGCTAGTTATATTTTGAACTATTAATAAACCAGGGCCGACGTTTCGATCACGTATACGACCATCCTCAGAGCCAGGTTAATGTCTGAAAGTATATGTAATCCTCGCCAAGTTATATTGGGCATACACAATTATACGTAGCTTAATCATGATAATGCCTCAAATTTTATTATTATCGTACCATGGACAGAGGGAGTGAATGACCATTCACTTGGAGAGGATTATATATGTTTTCAGACATTAAATTGACCTGAAGATGGTCCCATATAAGACCGAGCAGCGGCCCTGGACTATTAATAAATTGAAATATAATTAGCTGCTTGCTCATTCATTCTTCCTATTTAAATATCTTTTTATATAAACAATTTTCTAAATTCTTTTTTATGTAAAACATTTACCCTCTCTTCCCACTCAATCAAATTTTTCAATTTCCTTCACTAGCTTCAGATTTGTTCCTTTTTCGCTCATTTTTTTTTTTGGAAAGTATCGAGGAAACCAGGCGACTGAGTAGCTTAGAGACCTGCATGTCCAGTCT
>JAKCPI010005448.1:0-22550 GCA_023213315.1 Euborellia annulipes | reverse complement strand
ATAATTAATTGACTGATTTCAAGTTAGTGATTGGTTAGTTTCCCTTCCCTCCTCTCTTGGTACTATTTTTGCCTAGGAAAATTCTCTGCCAGGACACAACTGGCTATTTCTTTTATGTCTATACAAATAAAAAGCATCGTTATTTTTTGCATGAATAATTTAATGCCATTTCCCGGATATAATAATGAAATCCCATTGAATTTGATTGGGCAGACAAACTGGTTGGATGCCATGGTTGAAGTTCTCGATGCATGAATAGAGAGAGAGAATTTGCTATCATTTTTTATTATTTATTTTAAATTATGCACACTTAAGTGGCTATGGTAGCTACAGTATAAGCGATTTACAGTACGTCACCCTTGAAGTTGTGTGGACAAGGTGTAATCCACTTATCTGTCTCGTTTATATTAAAACAATAATTACTCTTTTTTCATGTAAGAATAAAGTGGAGCCGGCCAAATTTGAGATTCCTATCGAGATCCTCGTTTGGTTTCCACGAGGTGCTTTCGTGCAAGAAGACACGACTTCAAACCCAACCAGCCTCTGGCCGTAGCCATCTGCCAGCACGCCCGTGAAGTTGCGTTATTACCTATCTCACTAACTCCTCCTCCTGCGTGTTGCTTCTAAGTAGTGGAACTAATCCTTATTTCTCGTTCCTTTTATCCAACCTCTTCTAAGCTAGAGGCGGCCCTCAGTTGAGGAGGAACTCCCCTCTGCATCAACTTCTTTCGAAGAACGCATCCCTAAAGAGGGAACCTTCCACAGGACGGGATGCTCTGCCAGCAACTCCCCTCTCCTCGTAGAGTTGCTTGGGGCTGTGGGGGTTAAATTAATATTTTTATGTTGATAGATGAATTGTTGCTGGTTTCCAGAGGATGATTGAACAGGATAAAATAAAACAGCAAAAAATTATTAGTAATCGCCCTATGCTATATATTTTCGCCAGGGCGTTAGGCCGAAATATTTGCAAAATATATGGTATAGTCGGGCAAAGCCCGCCTTCGGCGGGCTTTCCGTCAGCTACAGGGGGCTGCGGCTCCCGGGACCCCTTGCTCGCCATCGGCGAGCAAGTTTATTCCCAATTTGGAATATTATATATGCAAGTGTTAAGATGTTAAGGAAGGATCTTTATATTCAAGCGGAGGCGAGGGTACCGATTGTGGGAACAGCACAAAAGGGTCTGTTTATGACTGTTTAAAGGGTCGGTCACCTGCTTCCTCTCTTCGTTTTTCAACTGCTGCGTAGCCCCCACCCCCAGCCCATAGTCAGGGTAGGAAGCGGGTCCACACAGCATAAAGGACGCTCTCTAATTTCTAGCCAACTTGTTGATTTTAGTTCCCATATTGAAAGAAATTTGATTATAATTAATTTTCCAAAACATTTAAGAGATTCAAATTATTACTACGTTACTTCCAGAGCCATGTATTATAGGTGTACTTAATTTCAAATGGATCCATTGAAAATTGTGGATTTCTATAGAACATATACATACATATTTACATACACATACATACATTTTTCCCATTTCATTTGATATATATAGATATATAGATAAGGCGGTTCCTGAAAAAATCTTTTCCTGTTTTTATTCTCCCGTTCAATCTTAAATATTTTTATTTAATGAAAAAATCTCACACACGCTCAAGATTTGAGGTAAAGGGGTCTTCTTTGTGGGTAGCCGACACCCTAGCCCGCTACACCAGCGGAGACCCCTTTCTCTGTGAGATATTCAGACTTTTAGGGCAGCATTTAGTTCGGCTAACCTCCTCAGGGAACAATTCTTTTGAGAGTTAAGTCTCAACATAGTTGGTATTTTATTCTACTAGTGTATTCTATGGTGATATATGAGATTAAAAAACTTAACATAAGAATTAAAATTTTGCTGGGTTTTCTTAGGTCTAGATACAATTACCAAGTAATGTAATCCTTCGCAAATTTTAATATTACTTAAAACTTTAAAACTCAATTTAATTAAATAGAATAACATTGTAGAATAAAAAATTTATAGACTAAACTTCTACAATAGAATTTATTCAGTGTGGAAAGGCGAATAAATTTTTTGACCGATACATCTGAACATTCAGCAGAGAATCATATTAAAAAAGATCTATTAAGAAATTATATATGATTACAACACTTATAAATTAAAAAAAAAAAAACTTTAAGATCATGTATATTTAACAAGTGCTCTGATGAAGGTCGTGATTGGAGACAGAAACGAATAAAAAATTAAATAAAAATGTCCTTGGCTTCAAATTTAGTTTTATTAATTCAAATTTAGCACTTGTTTCGGAAAATTCTTTAAAAAAACATAAATACGCCCATAAAAATCCGTCAAGAGGTTTCGAGTTAATTCAACCCAAACAATTAAACAAACCCTCTATCAATATAAACAAAAAAAAACTAATTAACTAAAAAAAAGAAAAAAATAATGAATAAATAAATAAATAAAAGTCTTTTTTTTAAACTGATAAGTAGATTAATTAAACACTCATAAAGGTCAATTATCTCTCGTTGGGAGAAGAAAATAAAATAAAAAATATATATAAATATTAATAATTTCTAAAATGCAAATGAGCACAATGTTTTAATGACAATTTAGAGAGAGGGGGGGGGGTAATTATAAGACGCTAAAATAAAAACGCTTAAATTTTGATGATTAGGAGGCCAATTAGCCCTCTCTCTCTATCTCTCTCTATCATAAACAACAATGATTATTTAGAGCCGCCATATTTTTCCAATCACCATATTGAATGTAAATAATATGCCCGGGGCCATTAGGGGATTAAATAGGGGGGGGGCTAATTTATCTATGGTTGAATAAGATTTATTAATTAGTTCCTGTTCTCTAAAATAGAGAGGGAGAGGCCTAATGTATCCGGGTTTAAAACAAAATAGAGTTTTTCAAGGGAGTTTAATTTACAAATTAAAATTAATGACAACGATAATGAAAAATACACTAAAAAAAGGGGGGTTTTAACGGTTTAATTTAACGAAAAAGAAAAAGCAAACGTGTGGAGTCGCCAGGAACGAAGTTCTCACGTCTTTTTCATCAACTCTGTATACCGGGTGGGCCAATAGTGCGTGGACGGAAGATTGTGGGCTTATTAACGAACATTTTTAAAGATTTGTTGATCGCACATAATGTGGGGCCTTTAGGGCTACAAATTGAAAATATTTTTGTTCCAGTTGCACCTCATATACAGGGTGGTCCATATCAAAGTTATGTTTTTTAAATGGAACGCCCTGCATATTATTGCATATTTGGATTCTGCGACCAATTATAGTATGAGTTTATGTCATGCAATGTATTCTAAATCAAACCGTTTAGCCGCAAACGGGCTTTTGTGAAATAACTGCTCTCTGGAAAAATTGAATATCGCCCGAACCATTAAAAATAAAAAGTAAGGTTATGATTTTGATAGCTTTGAAATAAAAGCAACATAACTTCGCTGATAAAACTTTGTTTAGAGAATAGAATTTTTTTTAACGCTGATTAATTTTTTACATTACTTTTTAACCACCCATTTGTTTAATTTAAATTTTAACGCCTGTTTTTTAGAGAATAGATCTGATATAGAGGTAAGAGAAAGTAATTGTTGTAATGTTTTGAGAAGTGGAATAATAATTCTAATTTTTACTTTCTCTTACCTATGTATATATGTAATATATATATAGAGAGAAAGTATTGGATTCATGTCAAAAATTCGATGTCGAGATTTTGATGGATCTTCACGTTTTTGAGGTCCCCTGAATCCAAAAAAGTGGTTTTCGCGACATGGTCTGTCTGTGTGTGTGTGTGTGTCTGTGTGTGTGTTCAATTTTAAACATGAAGGAATTGAGCTATGAGGCTGAAATTTTTATATTTAAGTTAAACACCCCCAGGGACCGGAAAAAATAAGCTTTTAATCAAAATCGGCCAAAGAGTACTAGCACTTTACTGATGTACTTTTTCAGTTTTTTTCGATTTTCTCAAAATTCGCTCCAACGATTTTGATTAAAATTCAAAAATCAATTATTTTTTAGATGCTCTTTCAAATGTATATTCTCGTTTTGCCCTCAAAATTGTATGAAGCACACTTTACTCTTGTGCTTCATAGGAAAGATAGGAGAAATGGTTGCCATGGTAACAAAATATAAATATTTTTCCATACTTATAAATTTTACATCTGAATTCAAATATTCCCTACTGCCGGGAACTAAATACATGTCGACACAAAAAATCTGGTGTGACAAACACAGTGCACAACTTTCGATTACCGAAGGTAAGAGAAAGTTGTGTGCTGTGCGCCAGTCACACCAGATTTTCCTCTTTCACTCTATGATTAAGTTCAGGACTAAAGTCTTAATTAACTCCACCAAGTTTCGGGAATCCTGGCTCTTAATAAATATAATTAAATCATCCAAAAAATAATTCTTATTCATATATTGTTTCTTTTTTGTTTCAGGTGAGTGAAATTCATCCACTTCATCATGAAGTTCACTTCATTGTAAGGTCTTTTTTCTCCTAATTATATTTTCTAATTTAATTTAGACGGATAAGCCTTTTTTTTCTTTCCCTTACTGCACGCTACGTCACCAAAAGAGACATGAAATCTTTAAATATATTGATTTCCACCTCACATGTGTTTGTTGGGTGTGCAAAATATTTAAAGGCTCGCGTCACTTTAGGTGACGAAGTGTAAGCAGTGGGCCTTATCTACCTTTAGAGCGATGTAAAAAAAAAAATACAACGGAAATAGACATGAATCGTATGTTTGAGGAATTCAAATTTAATTTCTTTACTTCCAAAGATAGTCCACTTTTACTTTTTTACTTTCACATACTACACTGCTCACCAAACATAGTGGAACACTTTGTTTCTCCTTAAAAGACCTGTTCTAAGCTACCTTAATGATACTCTAATTTAAGAAACATTTAATATGAATTATCTTAAACATTTCTAAGTTAATTTAACACAAATAGAAATCATTTTAATCAATTTAAATAAAATAAAGAAAAATATGTCGATTTTCAATTTGAGGGACAAATCAACATAATTTCGATATGACTCAGAGTGGCTCGTGGTTAAAATTTGCATGTAATTTGGCTATATGGTGAGCTGAAGCCTACAATAAAATACAGCCATCATTTCACACAACAAAATTATTGTTGGATGTATTACACGAGTGCTGGAGGCACGAAAGACTTTACGACTTTTCTCCTGAGGATGGGTGACGTATAGTCCCCGAAACGTAGACATTGGTAATAAATAATTTTGGGCCGAATTAAGTCTATTTTCTTCACCTTACCTGTAAATTAGACGGCCTTCATTCATACGATTCGATATGTTTTGTTGGATTTTAATTAAAAATTTTGTTTTTGTAAGAATTTCCAATAAAATAGAGAAAAACTGAAATGAAAAGATTATTTTAAAATTTTAGAAAATTTCAACTTCTTTGTCTTTCAGGTTTTTCACTGACGTTGCTCATTTACTCGGACTTCCTCAGGATATATATACAAAACGTAATTTTGATTAAAAGTTCTAAATAATTGTAAACGTAAAATGTGAGAGGTAAAAACTTTTTTCAAATTAAAAATATTGTAATAATATTTTATCTGTAAAATATGATACATCTCTAAAAATATGTTTTTAAGGTTCTGATGATGGCTTAGGCGAGCCGAAACGATGTCATATATGGACCCTGTTATGCATTAGTGTGTCAAGCGCCAAAAAATTAAAAATTGAGTTAAGCATGGAATATTGTTTCAAAGGGGGGCGAGGGGGGGTGGGTTTAAAACCCAACCCCCCACCCAACCACGCCAGATTTTTAATTCTCATAATTTTTTTTATAAGAGGGGAAGAAAGAATATAATAATTTATAACTATAAAAAAAAAACAAAAAAAATTTATTAATAAATTCCCTAAATTTTAATTTTTTTTTAAAAATTTTTTCTTACCCCCATCAAAAATTTCTGGCTACGCCATGGTTTATGCTATAATTAATAGTATTTTTTATGAAATATGTCTAAAAAAAAATTTATATTTAATGTTACTTGCACAAATGACAAAAACAATTATATATAATCCAATGAAAACAAAAAACTTTAATGTTAATTTTCTCAAATCTCGGTATAGCTGGCTCTTGACACACTAATGCGTAACAGGGTCCATAGCCTACATCGTAAACCAGAAAAGAAAAAACCTCTAATAATAAATTTATCTTAATTCAAAATTCAAAATTCCACTCACTCATCATCCTGACGAAGTCCGAGTAAATGAGCAACGTCAGTGAAAAACCTGAAAGACACAAAAGTAGAAATCTTCTAAAATTTTAAAATAATCTTTCCATTTCAGTTTTTCTCTATTTTATTGGAAATTCTTACAAAAACAAAATTTGTAATTAAAATCCAACAAAACATATCGTGATTATGTTGATTTGCCACACAAATTGAAAATCGACATATTTTTCTTTATTTTATTTACATTGTAATTATTTATTAAAATGATATTGATTTGTGTTAAATTTATTTCGAAATGTATAAGATATTTCATATTAAACGTTTCTTAAATTAGAGTATTATTAGAACAGGGCTTCTAAGAAGAAACAAAGCGTTCCACTTTTTTTTGACGCCCAGTGTGTATAGAAAAAACCGCGAGTTTGACAGCACATCACATAACTTTCATGAGAGGTGCGCTTACTCACACATCTGTTTTTTTTTTTTTTTGCTTCAAAGAAATGGCATGATGAACAATTTAAAAAGTTCTTTAACTTTTTATTTTTGTGTGTTTAATTACCTTGCACGAATGTCCTTGACTTGCTCACTATAATAAATACTAGTATTACCTATGCATGTGTCCTTGAGAGATTTTATTATCTTGACAGGAACATTATCCTCTTGAATTGAAAAAGGAAATATTTTTATGATAAATATTTAAGGGTTTAAAGAATAAATGAGTACGCAGAAGAAACCACTTTGAATAAAAGAAAATTGCAAGATTTTTGACTAACAAGGGAATGTTAAATGATAGGTTGAAAAGGGGATGTAACGTTAGTGCATTGACTTAAGTAGGTTCAGGAGCGACGTCTAAACATACTTTAAAAAAAAACTGACTATTATAAGGAATTTTTCAATGCGGTTTTTTTTTAATGAATTAAATTCATAAGAGATTATTGGGACATCGAGCTATAATTTTTTTAATGACTTATTAAAAAATTATCGTAATTAATTTTTTTGTTATCAAGCAAATACAAAAAAACAATCTCTCCCAATAATCTTTAATTTTTTTTTAAATTTAAAAATGAATTTATTGTTATTATTAATCACATATTAATTAAGAAATTTTTAAAATAAGCTTAGATGATTTATTTAAAAACCAACTGTCAAATTAGTTCAGCATTCTTGCAATAGATGGCAGGCTAGTCTAACAGCCGATATAGTATTAGCCTATATTTATATATTTTTATTCTTTTATAAAAGATATAATATACATAATAATAACATTTATAAAGTATTTATTGTTAAAAGATCAATGAATATCAACCAAATGCATTAGCTACCATTCTGACATCTCTTGGCAAATTTTTGAATTACTTGATTTTTGGGCTTACTTTTTATGACATACAACGCCATCTTATCGGGAAGAACATGCGTAACAACTTCAGTCCTGTTCCCCCTTAACACTACTCAATTTCCCGACATTGGTCACCCATTCACAATTCAACCTCTTAACAAGTGATGTGTGACCCGACCTTTACTTTTATACTTCCATCAATTTTCTTTTTTTTTTTTGAGAGTCCCGTTTTTTTAAAGGGAAAATATGTTTGAAGACAGCATTAGGATTCAAAAGATTTGGTAAGGGGTGCTTTTTTTTACCGGGTTGGGTAATGCGCTTTTACTGTCACCAGATTTTTAAAAATCACTCGTACTTTTTGCCATCTATGCAGTGTATTAATAGTAATAAATGGGGAGATGCGGCCTGAAGCTCATTCAATCATCAATATGAGCTCTTATTTAATCATATGATTAGCCCAACTAGAAAAAGACTCGAAAGTTAGCTTATCGGAGGGCTAGCTAGTTAATTAGAACTGAAACAACCGACCCTTGAAAAAGATTTCAAAGTTATAACTACAACATTATGAAAATAAAAAAAAGCAATATCAAAGATCCATCAAATAGCAAGTTTTATTGAATAAACTGTGTAAGAGCGAGGGATGCAGTCAGGACCAGATGGGGCAACTTCATTTCACACGCACATAATGATTTATGGTAGTTTGTTATAAAGAAGGATGATATGATGAAGAAAAATAAATTTTTTTTGAAATTAAATTATACGAGGGTGTCTGACCCTCTCTCTGCTATTGGTCAGAGGGATTTGACTTTAATATAGAAGAACTGTTTTATAATTCAATCTCTCGTATTTGTCAAACAAGTTTTCGATTACTTGTGACTGTACAGTCTGCGTCACAAGTGGTCGAGATTGGAGACTTGAGCTTAGTCAACCAAACCAATATTTTTAAAATAAATACATTTTTTTTTTAACGGAAAAATCTAGTTCAGGAGGGCACATTGAAACTACTGAGGCATTTTAAAGCATTTTTTTTGCAGTTATTTGTTAAAATGATTTAAATACGTGAGCATTTTACATAATAGAATGCTTTTTTTTTTAAATTACGATTAATTAAAAAATTTTTTTTTATATATTTATAGAAAATGCAAAAAAAAAAAACTATCATGAAATTTGTAATTTTTTTTTAAATCTGAAAATGTAAAAATCCAACCTATTCAACCTATAATAATTAAATAAAGTGGTGACCAAGTCAAAAATATTTAAACATTAACGGCAGGGGCGTATATAAAGGGGGGGAGGGCGAGGGGCCCCCCCCCTTTCCCAAACACATATACATATATATAGGGATATACAGACATCAGCGCAACAAATTTTTCCGTAGGTTGGAAAACTTTGGTTCCGCAAAGGAAAAATGTTCCGCAAAAAATTTCGTGTGAAAAAAAATTTAGTTTCTTAAAAAAAAATTTTCAGTTCAGGCCCCTCCCCCGAAAAAAATTTCTAATACGCCCCTGATTAACGGCCAAATAGTTCAGCACTCATGCAAAAGATGGCAGGCTTGTCTAACAGCCGGCATTATCAGATCACTTATAAGCCTATATTTATATGTTATAAATGATATATAATAATATTTATAAACTATTCATTATTAAAAGATCAGCGAAAATCAAACAAATACATGAGATTAAATATAACCCTACTATCCGTCCATCTGTTGGCAAATTTTCGTAATAGTTGGGCTTTTTGGGTAAATTTTTAAGACCCCTAACCCCATCTTTTTGGCAAAAACATGCGAACAGTTTGGCCTATTGAAGCGCCTTAAGACAACACTAGCATTTTGGTTGCCTAAGCTCAAGGCACCACAGCTCGGAAATATTATGGCATGAACAGTCAAATCATGAACGAAACCTTAGTTCGCATAGTCAGAATACCCGGTACATATATAAATTAATTTTATATACAACAACTTATTGTTCATATGACTAATTCTGAACTTATATTCAATTAAAGGACAGATGATGGTTCTTAATAAAATGACCGAAATGTTTCCAGATGATTGAATGAAGGTTCTCAGAGGCTGTATCTTTCCATTTATTGCTATTAATACAATGCACTTATACATTTTTGCAATTATTCTTAAGACCTTAAATAGCAAAGAGGTATATTTAATTCATGGATGAGAAAGCTAGCCGCTCCGTGGGCGGGCATCGTATCTGGCCGGGGGTGGGGCATCGTGCGCGGGGGCGCGCGCCAGCCCCGGGTGCCGGTATCTAGCTCGAGGGCCATCAGCCCGGTTCCAATTTTGGGAGTGGGGGGCCCTTCACCTCCCTGCTCCCCTAAAATCAGTCCCTATCGGGACTGGTCATCTTTTTCCTTTCAGGAAAAAAAATAAAAAAATTTAATTATATAACAATTTGTATTATATTTCATTTGAGAGATTTAATTATTTAATTATTTGAATTAGTTTTAAATTTTTAATTGGCTTTAATTTTTCATTTGACTTTAATTTTACATAATGCAAAACAAAAACTCAATGCTTTTCAATGTGTGCAAATTTTGAATTTTCTGGAATTTTTTGCGTTTTCCCTTTTGAGAATTTGGTGACACGAGTTTATTTCCTGGACTCTCCTTAACAACCTCTATAGGACTGCAAAATTTATTTTCAAAATTCCAAAGGCAAATTGGTCAAACAGAGACAGACGGATCCTTTGGATGATATCGGGGACGGAGCCTCCTGCAGAGATAATAAAATAATATGAACAATTTTAACCTCCCGCTTTTTTACCATATTTTTATTTTATTTTTATTTTTGTTAGGATAGAATAGAAGATTAGGAAATCGACGCGTACGTAATACACCCGAGTGACTCTGACTTAAGGCTCCATTTAAGATAATGTTATATGCAAACTCGTGTTCCATTCAGGGCGTATTAGAGGTCCAGATAGGATCAGTTGGCCGCTCAGTGAACCGTTCAGGGTGGTTGCTTGCTCGCCCCATGAATAAACTACACACTACACTACATCTGGCCTAAATCCTGCTTTAGAGATAGAGGATATATAAAATTTAAATCATCATTCAAACACAATAGAGATTATTTATAAATACTTTTTTTACTTTCTCTTACCTATGTATATATGTAATATATATATAGAGAGAAAGTATTGGTTTCATGTCAAAAATTCGATGTCGAGATTTTGATGGATCTTCACGTTTTGAGGTCCCCTGAATCCAAAAAAGTGGTTTTCGCGACATGGTCTGTCTGTGTGTGTGTGTGTGTGTGTGTGTGTGGGTGGGTGTGTGTGTGTGTGTGTGTGTTCAATTTTAAGCATGAAGGAATTGAGCTATGAGGTTGAAATTTTATATTTAAGTTAAACACCCCCCGGGACCGGAAAAATAAGCTTTTAATCAAAATCGGCCAAAGAGTACTAGTACTTTACTGATGTACTTTTTCAGTTTTTTTCGATTTTTTCAAAATTTGCTCCAACGATTTTTTTTTTAAATTCAAAAATCAATTATTTTTTAGATGCTCTTTAAAATGTATATTCTCATTTTGCGATTGAAATCTTCTGAAGACCACTTTACTCTTGTATTTCATAGGGAAGGATAGGAGAAATGGTCGCCATGGTAACAAAATATAAATATTTTCCCAAACTTATAAATTTTACATCTGAATTCATATGTTCCGTACTGTCGGGAACTAAATATATTTCGACACGAAAAATCTGGTGTGACAAGCACAGAACACAACTTTCGATTACCGAAGGTAAGAGAAAGTTGTGTGCTGTGCGCCAGTCACACCAGATTTTTTACTTACCTATATATGTAATATATAGAGAAAGTATTGGATTCATGTCAAAAATTCGAATATTGATGGAAATACACGTTTTGAGGTCCCCCGAATTCAAATCTCGAAAAAATTTATGAAGATGAAATTTTATATTTAAGTCTGGCACGTGACACGAAGCTTTTGAACAAAATCGACCAAAGAATACTAGTACTTTACTGATGTACTTTTTTTTTTTTTTTTTTTAATTTTCTCAAAATTCGCTCTAAGAATTTTGATTAAAATTCAGAAATCAATTATTATTTAGATTCTCTTTAAAATGTATATTCTCATTTTGCCTTTAAAATCTTCTGAAGACCTCTTTACCCTTCTATTTCATAGGAAAGAAGTTTATAAATTTTACATCTTGAATTCTAATATACCGGCGGAAATTAAATATATGTCGACACAAAAACTCTGGTGTGACAAGCACATTACAAAACTTTCGATTAACATGGGCGTAACTAGGGGGGTGTCGGGGGGGGGGGCTGGGTCGGTGTCCAAACGAGATGACATGTCTAAATGTTTTTTTATTAATTTTTTTTTTTTTTTTTTTTATTTTTTTTTTTTTTTTATTTTTTTTTTTTTTATTTTTTTTATTTTGGAATTTTATTTCAATCAACAATCCTTCTATCCCTTCAACAATTTCGCTTCTCTAAAAAAAAGGTAGGCCTACCAATTTAATTGCGACTCGCGAAAAATTTCAAAATTTGAAAAATGGCTTGAACTATCAAGGAGTTTGGCCACCCCTGATATATAGTACTTTTCATTGTTTTAAGTATAAAGAATTTGACCATAATTGCAGGTCTGCACATTATTATAAAAATTGGCCCGGCAAGATCCGGATCCTTATTCTGGGAGCTATTCTTAGCCCAAATCCATTGACAGAATTCGGTCGTCACATTTTGCATACTTAACTACCTCCAGCGCCTGGTCTAGAACCTCATATTAAGGGGGTTTAAGAGCGACTTCTAAACGTTTAAAGGAATTTTTCAATGCGGTTTTTTTTTTTTAATGAATTAAATTCATAAGAGATTATTGGGACATCGAGCTATAATTTGTTTAATGACTTATTAAAAAATTATCGTAATTAATTTTTTTGTTATCAAGCAAATACAAAAAAACAATCTGTCCCAATAATCTTTAATTTTTTTAAAATTTAAAAATGAATTTATTGTTATTATTAATCACATATTAATTAAGAAATTTTTAAAAATAAGCTTAGATGATTTATTTAAAAATCAACTGTCAAATTAGTTCAGCATTCTTGCAATAGATGGCAGGCTAGTCTAACAGACCATATAGTATTGGCCTATATCTGGCCTATATTTATATATTTTTATGTATTTATAAAAGATACATAATATATAATAACATTTATAAAGTATTTATTGTCAAAAGATCAATGAAAATCAACCAAATGCATTAAATATTATTAGCTACCATTCTGACATCTCTTGGCAAATTTTTGAATTACTTGATATTTGGGCATACTTTTTATGACCCACTACGCCATCTTATCGAGGAAAAACATGCGTAACACCTTTTCCGCCTTAATTTATTCAATTAATGACATCTATTTATTTATACATTTCGTTCTTAAAAAAAAAAATTCCATTTTCTTTTTTTTTTTTCATTTATTTATTTTAATTTTTTTCAAAGGTAAAAAAAAATACAAATAAGAGAGAGAGAGAGAGAGAGACGGGAGGCATTAAATCAGGAAGTACGGTTGAGGGAATAATAAATGCGAAAATATAATATAATAATAAATAAGTGGCTGCCAGGAGGATATTCTTAATAAAAATAAATGGATTGTATCATTAGATGTATCAACGAATGAAAATTTTTTTTTTATTATTATTATTAAATAACGGTTAATTTAAATAAAAAAAAAAATGAATCAGATTCGGTTATTTTGTTAGCAAAAGGACCAGCCTTTTCTTTTTTTAGACGCACAAAATGTGTATTTCCTTTGAAATATCAACATTGAATTTTTTTTATCACTCGTTCTAATCCACCTGTATTTATTATCCTTTATCACTTTGTTTGAGAATTGAGCCCATGACCTCTACAAAATATTTAAGCAAGACATTTTATTAGATTTGTGTAATTAATATTAAAATATATTCCATTATTATACTACGTAATATCTGATACGTCAGATGCATAATAATTCGCATTTGCGGTACTATTTTTTTTTTTTTAATACTTTACTGAAGATATCTATGAATTGATAAATAACGTTATGCTATATATATATTAGCATAAACAAAATATGCCATAAATTATTTTCTTTATTAGATTTTTATCCTTTCTCTCTCTCTCTCCGTATTCTTTTCATTTATTCTATTTAATAGAGGGCGGTCAGTGTCTAAACGAGATGTGACATGTCTAAAAGAATAAATTAATTTGGTGGGACTGGTCGCACGCACAACTTTCTTACCTGCGGTAATTGAACGTTTTGTGATTCATTTCTGATGGTACAGTGAGCGCCACAATTAAGTCCCCATATGATAGCTTTAACCTTAAGTATATGGTATAGAATATGGTAAATGGTGAAATAATTTTAAATTTTAAAAGGTAAAATAAAATCATCTTAGGTTTTACCTTTTCGGCCATTAAAATTATTTCATTTTACACTATGTACTAAACCATGTACTTAAGGCTAAAGCTATTAAGTGGGGACTTAATTGTGGCACTCACTGTACATCAGAGCCATATAAGAAAAACCTAGGAAAATATTTATATTTTGTTATCATGGCAACCATTTCTCCTATGAAATACAAGAGTAAAGTGTGCTTCAAAAGATTTCAAGGGGAAAATGAAAATATACATTTTAAAGAGCATCTAAAAAATAACTGATTTTTGAATTTTAATCGAAATCGTTGGAGCGAATTTTGAGAAAATCGAAAAAAAACGTGAAAAAGTACATCAGGAAAGTATTAGTACTCTTTGGCCGATTTTGTTCAAAAGTTTCGTGTCACGTGACAGGGAAGTACCTTACTTAATTGTAAAATTTCAACCTCCTAGCTTAATACCTTCATGCTTTAAATTGAGCACACACACACAGACAGACACACGGACAGACCCAATTTTTGGACTCAGAGAACCTCAAAATGTGTATACCCACCAAAATCTCGACATCAAATATGAATATCTTAAGGAAATGTTTCCCTACCTTTAAAAAAAAAAAAACATCATTAGTCCTTTCCTATTACGTTATGGAGGTTATGGAAACTTCAGATAGAATATTCTCCTCAAATCCCCAATTGGTGAGAATCGAAAAATTCTTGAAAATTCAAAATTTTATCCATTACTAGATACAGTAGAAATGTAGTTTCTTTATTGACGTCAGCCCACCTCCAACATTTCGGTCTTAGTTTTGGACAATCATCAGAGCCGGGGCTTTGTCAAAAAGGCATAAATACTTTCCCTTCATATTCAAGAATGAGTCTTATGCACTTTAACTGTACTTATTCTTCTTATCATAGACGGCAATATTTGATTAATTAAATTACTTTGTCTAATATTTTAATACTGTATAAATATGTTAATTTCTTAAGGAGGTTCAGGAGATAGAAGTTACGCATGTTTTTCCCGCTAAGATGGCGTTGTGTGTTATAAAAAGTATGCCCAAAAAATCAAGTAATTCAAAAATTTGCCAAGAGATGTCAGAATGGTAGCTAATAATATTTAATGCATTTGGTTGATTTTCATTGATCTTTTAACAATAAATACTTTATAAATGTTATTATATATTATGTATCTTTTATAAAAGCATAAAAATATATAAATATAGGCCAGATATAGGCTAATACTATATCGGCTGTTAGACTAGCCTGCCATCTATTGCAAGAATGCTGAACTAATTTGACAGTTGATTTTTAAATAAATCATCTAAGCTTATTTTAAAAATTTCTTAATTAATATGTGATCAATAATAACAATAAATTCATTTTTAAATTTAAAAAAATTTAAGATTATTGGGACAGATGGTTAATGCATTTTCATAAAAATTCGTTCAACTTTATTTACTCTATACAACCTGTCTCTCTCTATAGACTGTCAACATGAATGTTTTTTTTTTCTGAAGAATTTTATTAAATGTCCAACAATTTATGCAATATTATATTTCGCCTTTTTAATACGCTTTTAATAAAGTTTACCAATAAAAAGTCCACGCAGACAGACATTTATTTAATAGTCGTGGCTGTTATTATGCATTTTATGCTTTCATTTTAACTATTATACTACCAAATATTTTATGGTTTTAAAAGAAAATTTTAATGTTAAAATATTTTTTTTTTCTCTCTCACTCTTAATATTATCATATATACTGTATTTTGGTGGTGTATGTTTCGTTCTAAAAACTCAAAGCCCCATCACTATAAATGTAAGTATTATGAATAATATATCCACTAGAAAAAGAGAGAATAGGGGGAACTTTTTTTTTTTAATTTACGAATCACGCTGTCCGGTTTCAGCGGTAAAAGGGAGACTTTGATCAAAGAAACCTAAATGATACATCTCCATAGTTTTTAATATTATTGGGAATACAAAGTCAGGCTTTTATGAATGTTTCCTAGTGACAGCTGATTTTAGTGGTTTCAGAGAGGTTAGACAATATTCAGTTTATATCGCTCTGTGTTACATACAACAGCTCTGCTTTTTACTGTATTGAATATGTCAAATTTTGTGTTAACTAAGCAGCATTCGTTGGAGGTTTTTTTGTTTCTGATTTAATTGAGAGAAAAATGTAGCTGAAGCAGATTGAATGCTTGTAGAAGTTTTGGGTGACAAAGCTCCAACTGATAAATCATATGAAGAATGGTGTTTTCATTTGTTTATATTTACATGTTTTTTAATGACACCTCTATGATTTTGTTTTGATTTTTCTTTCCAAAATTAACGAAAATTGTCATTTTCTTCTGTGATTATTTCAAAAACTATTCAGTTTTCGGAAAAATGTCAAAGAATAAAAACTTTTTAAAATAGAGTAATTTATCATAATATAACAAAGAAATTGAAATAATTTACAAAGAAATTTAAAATTTCAATTTCTGAAAAAACTTATTAAGTAAAGTACTACTTCCAAGTGACGTATTTACTCCAAAAGTTGATAGAAATCTACAATTTTAGTGTAAGGAGCATATACCAAATTTCATCGATCCAGCTGCTTTGGTTTTTAAGCAATCGTGTTCACACACACACCACCACGCAGACGTAATTCCAAAAGAACATACGAGAAAGTCTCGGGGAAGTCATTCCCCATTTTTTTTATCCAATTAATCAAAATATCTCAATGTCTCTCTAATTATTACGTCTCTTCTAAAAAAAAAAAGTAAAAACAAACAAACAATTCTTATACATAAATCACTATCTCTTTAATTGTTGATTGTAGATAAACAATTACGTTATTTTTAATTGACCAAAGCGCTTTCGTCATTGACAATTTTTTTTTTTTTTAAATTGAAAATATAAATAAATCTTCTTCCTGGCGGGTTAATTCCCCCTTCCATCTTTGACTTAAAATATTTTGTATTTATTTTTATTACCTCCCTCCATTTTTACTTTCTCTTACCTCTATATATATGTTTTTTTCAGTATTTTTCGATTTTCTCAAAATTTGTTCCAACAATTTTTTTTTTTTAATTTTAAAATCAATTATTTTTTAGCTGTTCTTTAAAATGTATATTCTCATTTTGCAATTGAATTCTTCTAAGACCACTTTACTTTTGTAATTCATAGGGAAGATAGGAGAAATGGTTGCCATGGTAACAAAATATAAATATTTTCCCATACTTATAAATTTTACATATTGAAAATCGAATGTACCGTACTGTCGGGAACTAAATACATGACGACACAAAAAATCTGGTGTGACAAGCACAGAACACAACTTTCGATTACCGAAGGTAAGAGAAAGTTGTGTGCTGTGCGCCAGTCACACCAGATATTTTTTCTTTCTTATTATCCCAATTGGCATTTGTTTTTATTTATTTTTTTTTTCTAAGAGAGAATGATTGTGAAATAATTGGACCAATCTTGTTCAATTTCTCAATTGTCTAAGATAAGGACTTGGAATCGAGAAATTTGATTCCTTCTCTCTCTCTCTCTAATAATCAATCAGCAAACTCTCCTCTTCTAATTGGTCAAGGTTTTTTTTTTTTTTATTCTCTTCTATTTCTTTTCTTTTTTTTCTCTCTAGTTAATAAAATAAAATAATCGATAGAGATCTGTGGCTGTAGACTTAATGATGATGGAGTCAGGAAAAAAAAACAATGTTGTCGCTGTTGTTACAAATTTGCACACTTTTTGATTATTGCCAGCCCGCTCTGAAGATCGCCTGGACCTCGGGCCGAAACGTCAGCCGTGAGAGCGAGAATAAAAAAAAAAAAATAAATAAAATAAGCGTCTAATAGGAAAATTTTCTCTAGAGCAATTATACTCTTGCGCACTAGTTAACAAAAAGTTTAAATTAGCCCCTTTCTTTGGTCACCCTTCAGCTGGCTCCCACCTGCCTACTGTACATGAATACATGCTTTCTATAGGCCTATATTAATGAGAGGGTAAATTATTATATTATTATTTGAGATTCCTATCGGGGTCCCCGTTTATTTACCTGAGGTGCTTTCGTAACTTCTTTGCGTCCCTTCCACAGGACGGGATATCACAGCAATTCCCTCTCCCCGTAGAGTTGCCTTTGGGGCTATTGTGGTGAGATCCAATATTCCAATCCAGTGCCTGCTTGAGGATTTGTTTACATTAAATCAATAAATATTTTTATTTAATGAAAAAATCCCGCACGCCCGGAATTTGAACAGGGATCTTCTTTGTAGAGGCCAAACCCTACACTAGCGAGCCCCATAGAGTAAAAAAAAAAAAACAATTTAATTATATAACAATTTTTATTACTTTTCATTTGGGAAATTTAATTATTTTAATTAATTGACTTTATTTTTTTCATAGATCGAGATAGGCCCTCGGGCTTGGTGTATTTGGTAGCGTGCCGTGTATACCGAGTGGGTTCGGATCCCAGGCAGTCCGATGATTATATTTGAATACCAAATGGATTAAATAAAATGCCTGGACCCCAATATATATATTACTAAATACGTGTATCGTTAGTCTTAGATGGCCTAGGTTGCCAAGGAGCCTGTGGGTGTGTGTGTGTGAATGAAAAAAAAAAAAAAAGAACGAGATAGAACACGAAAATTATTATTTTTACTTTCTCTCTCTTGCTTATATTAGAGTGTGTTAATATTGAATTAGATCTTGAGATTTTGATGGAAATACACGTTTTTCCGATGAAAAAATTCTGAAATTTAAAAAAAAATTTTAACTTTACCATTAAGGGATATAATGACCCGAGTATTTAAGATCTGATAAATTTTTAATCCTTCAGTACAATGGATACAAAAAAAAAAAAAAAAAAAAAACAATAAAATTGCAAATCTTATTAGACTATTTTGAAGTTACAAACAATTATTATTTTTTTATTCCATCGCACAGTAGTAGAAGAATTCTTGCCCCTTGTGCTAGGAATCAGAGGTTCGCGATATAATCAATTGAAATAAAATAATAGGTCTAAATGGCCTCGGATGCCGAAAAAAAATTTCGTCCAGTGAAACGCTGTGATGAATTTTTATTTCATCTTCACATGGACCAAATCTTTATGTTCTAGTATAGGCGCTCTTTGCTTAATATCAACAGGGCATTAAAAATCATAACAGACATGGATTGATTATTAATTTAACGCCAACTGATGACCGCGATAATAATTTAATTAAATTTAATCTTTTTTCTATCTTATCTTCATTTCTCATCTCTATACACGTAGCTACTAAAACTAAAATCATTTGATGATGATGTTGATGATGCCTGTATATTTTTAATGCTTTTAATCCCTTCTCTCTTTTGGTGACAAATTGACATCTGTTTAATTCAATAAATAATTTGAAACGTGAGTAAATTTTAAAGTATTATCAAATGCAATGCGTATTTTCAACTTTTAGACTAATTTGGGGAGTTTTAAATGGCTGATAAAATGTTAGAGGTAATTGTTTGTTTTAAGGGTGGGAATTAAATGAAAATAAATCATATCAAAAGGAAAATTTAATTTTATTCCTGTTTTGATATGTAATCGAAATTCCACCTTTTTGAATGTATGTGTGTTGGTATTTTCTAGAGCTCAAGTTCTCTAAATATTAGTGTAGGAAATATTTTTATTTCTAAATCCATTTTGTACGTACCTTTATACTGTACGTGGTATATTAGAGTATTTGGGTGCGATGTGCTTTTTTTACTTAAATCTCCGGAACTAATCATCGTATAAGGCTGAGGTTTGGCGAATTTGTAGTCCTAAGTGGGACTAAAAAGGCATTAAAACTAGAAGTAAATCGGACCGCAGGGAGCGGTAAGCCATTATCGCGAACTACTGTTTTCTCAGAATCTTTTGAAACTTATTGCTTACTCTGGAACTATTAATCAGATTAGGATGCGGTTTAGCGAATTTGTAGTCCTAAGTGGGCCTAAGAAGCTATTAAAACTAGAAGCAAATCGTACCGCAGGGAGCGGTAAAAATTAGCTAATTATTATCGCCAATCATGGTTTTCTCAGCTTCCTCTGAACCCAAATCTTTAAAAACTCAGCCATAATAATTATGACGATTGCTTCTAGTCCTGGAACAAATTTCATGACAATCCGTGCAGTAGTTCAGAAGTTATTCATAAAAAATGAAAAAAAAAAAAAAATTTCGTTTCAAAATTTCAATCTTCGTCATTTCAAAGAATATATCGAGATCTCATTAAGGATTTAATTTAATTATATTTAAATCTCACTTACATTATTTGTTGAAATTTTTAAATTTTAATTGGCATAATAGATTAATTGCTTTGATTTTGTGGGATTTAGGAAGACTTTTTAGGATTAACCATCAAATTAAAGGCGAGGGTCAATTAATTTAAAAATATACAGTAACAGCCAAAATAAAATAAAAAAAAGGCAACGAGGCTGCATAACTTTCCCGCTATATAACAATCCATCTAAGAGCGGGAAAGTTTTGCCACTTCGTTGTCTATTTTTTCATTTAAATATTAATACACAAATGAAAGAAAAAAAAATGTTTCTATTTTTTTCCACCCAATAAAATAACAAGTTAAAATTTATTTATTTATTATTATTTATTGATTCGTTCAATCAATACAGATGAAATGAATTCTGTATTAAACTAAAAGCAAAATAATAAAATATTTAAAAAAAAAAGTCATTAAAAGCTTTTTAGAAAAAACGTAATCAATTTTTTTTTTTTTTTTAATTTGAAATTATTGTTTTTCATATTGGAATAAATTACCTGCATTTAACTGAACAGAGAGATTTACAGAGAGGGAATGAACAAGGCTTCCCAAATGGAGCATTGCATGTCAAGAGGTGATTTTAAGAGGAATATTTCCGTCCCAAAATTCCTACTACTTATAAATTACAGTACTTTTTAGGGCCATCGAAATATGACGTCATTAGTCTAGAGTGAAATGGTGTTTATTTTTGTTGACTTTAAAAACTTTTTAATCATCTATATGTAGGGTTACCATCAGATTTGGACAGACGACTTCCAGGATTTTTGAAAATTAGGCACTGAAATCAGCGTTTTTAGCTATACTGAGACGTGAAAATTATTTTCAAACTTAGCTTGATTTATAAGCCTTTTAAATTAAAAAATAAGGATTATGGGATTAATAAATAACAAATTTATTATAATTAAGCCTTTTTAATACACTATCACTTAAATTCCATGAAATGTCTACATACAGTAGATTACAGATGTGTTCTGTGATGGTCATACCAGATTTTTCGTGTCGACAAAATAATATTATTTTAATAAATAAAATATTAATCAAAATAAGTACAGTAGAGTCCCGGTAATCCGAACTTACGGTTAATCCGAACTCTTTTTGCGTACGATTTTTTTTTTTTTTTTTAAGAGGAATATAAATGAAAATTAGACATTAAAGGAACTTTATATTTATTATTATTATTATGAAATATTTATTTAGAGTTTAATATTACCGACAAGTTTCACGGTTTACAACGTTATAAATACGACTTTATTATTAAAATTAACTAATTCAAGCTTACAATTCCGGTTAATCCGAACTTCTCGATAATCCGAACGACCCTCGGTCCCAATTAGTTCGGATTAACGGGACTCTACTGTATATTCTTAATGAAGATATTTAAGTAGAAGAATTTCAATGGCTGAGTGGTAATTATTAGGATTAGGAAGATGTATGGAAGCCAGCAAGTGATAAAGAAACTCTATTTGATTATCGTCGACGTTTCGGGATCACGACGATCACATCTTCAGGACGATAAACTGTTGTTGCTTAGATAGATGCAATCACTTGCTGGCTACCATACATCTTCCTAATCCTAATGAAGATATTTATATTACGTTTTATATATATATATATATATTTATATTACGATTTTGAAAACGTAAAAATACTTTGTTATGAAAAAGATACGCGAAAAAGAAGATTTCTAGAATCGTATTTTATTGATTTATACACTGAATTCTCTATTAATTTAAAGACAGAATACGAAAAATCTTCTTTAGTCTACTCTGATGTTTTTGAAAAAATAAAAAAACCATTGTATAAACCTTCCCTTTTTTATATATAAAAAAAATAAAAATTAAAAATTACGTATATACTTAGCAGTTTAGATATATATGCTTTGAAATAAATACAAAAACCTAATTTGGTTTGATATTTTTTAGAAAATAGCAACGGTTAAATAATTAAAAAGATTAAGGTTGTAAAATAAAAATATAAAAAATATACTTAAAAATGTTATTTAAAATCACGCGCACTTCTTATCTTGTTTTTTTACTTTGAGAAAAGAAATAAATAAAATATCTGTTGGCAGCATGTTAGTTATTTTTTGATTTGAAATTGGCGACCTGATTGGTGATATAGAAAATTCGATGATGTGTCTATAAAAAAGTTTTATATGTTAAACGGAATTGCCTTGGTATAATAATAAAAAAATAAAAGAACAATATTCGATAATTATTAAGATATGTATATAAAATTAACTGGAATTTTATGTAAGTATAAATTGTAAAAAAATGGAAGGGCATCGGAGAGAGCGTTGTTCAAAAAATAAAATAAGGAGAAA